>DWQX01000651.1:0-38330 GCA_018245475.1 Pharmacophagus antenor
TATATATATAATACTATAATAAAAAATAAAACTTTGTTATATCGAATAATTAGAAAGTAAATATGAAGAGAAATTTCAAAATGTGTAAATATTTTTAAAAAGATGTTTTTTAAAGTTTATCATACGCCTACGCGACATTGAGGGAAAAGAAAACTAGTTTTAATTTTCATTCGCGTGTTCTAAATTAGTAGTACGTTCTTGTTAGTAAAATTAATAAAAAGATCACTAATGTTTCCTTTAATCGTAGCTTGTTATTTATTAAAAATAATAATATTCAATATAATACAAACTTTTGCATGTCCAAGATCCTCTCTGGCTTTTAAGAGTTCTAGCTCTGCATCGGCGAGATCACCCTCAGTGAAGTCAATGACTTCATCAGTGTGGTGCATTTTTTCTCGGATATGTGCTAATATCTGGTTATGCTCAGTACATTTTGTTCGATTCTTTATAAGTTCATCATCACGTTCTATAAGTTTAATAACACATTAAACTTATAATTTCTATAACATATATAATTACACCACAACTAACTTTTTTAAAAGCTTCACATGTTAAGTGGCAATATGGCCGTATATGGTACATCGTGATCACCCAGAATACTCTGGCTCTCACGTGTATGACTGTCGGAACACATTAATGCCGTGGTTGTAAATCGCCGGTTCGAAACACTTCAACACCCAAACTCTACCATGTTACTCTGCAAACGGTAAACCAATGCGCCACGGAAGCAGCCAGGAAGTTATTATCCTAATTTAAAAGTTTACCTTCAATTTTATTCATTAGATTTTGTTTGTCGATATACATTTGTTCGTAATGAGCTACATATAGTCCAGGTCCAAGTATTTCTAGTCTTCTTACAATTGCTTCTAATTCAGTTACAGCGTTCCTCACTCTTATATATCGTAGACACAATCCCGACGATTGTTCAGATTTATGTTTTTGTAGTGTGAGCAATCTGTCTACCGTCTATAATATATTTTTTTTTAAATTAAAATTTTGGTATAAATTTTTAAACTTTTTTTTTAATGAACATACGCAAATCTAATGCAAAATATTTTTTATGTAAAGATATATATCTTTTTCGTTCCGTTTCCGAACTGTACAACATGATTTAGTCTTGAAACAATTAGACATACTTTAGGTAATTAAATAGAAGCTACGTTCTAATGATGAGGTAAAAACACTTGTAGTGGCTTAATACGAGTAGTATTCATGGAAAATAAAAGCGTGACTACTGCATTTAATTCCATCACCATAACAATGTATTTTGCGAAAACAAACTTTTTTTACCATATTTTATGTATAAGAATTTGATATTATGAATAATGACAATTGTGAATGTTTTTAATGAATCCTTAACATTACAATTTCTTCATTAAAATATGAAGGGTAATAAAAATTATCTCTGTAATTATTTAATAGAGTTAGTTGTACGGTGTATAAAACTACATCTTATCAAATATTTTGAACACTATTTAAAATCTTTCACATAATAATATTTGTATTGGAAATGGACTAACACTATTTAGGATATCATTTTACCATTAACGTAAGTCGTTTTGTTTACGGGGAAACCGAGGTAAAGTGTTAGTTCTTAACCGATGAAAAAAACTAAAAGTGAATTAATATAATTAAAAATATATCGCTATTTTATCAAGAATTATCTTTGCGAATATATAAATTGTGGCTAATAACCTTTTCAGCAATTGGTTTTCCCTTTTTTGAGTATATCAATCCTATCCCCGTACTTCTCTCGAGATATTGAAGTTCATCAAATTTCTTGTTAGCATTTTCTAAGCGGTCGCTGTATATATCCTCCACGGCTTGAAGTTTTGTTTTTATCTATCATATCCAATAATAATTAGTTGAATCATAAAAATTGTATATCTTATCCCTTTGCATTTGAGTGGTGGTTCTGACTTATCACATGATCTAATGACGTCATTCGAATAGTTGACTACTGCTCGCCTGAAGAGTCAACTATCGAGTGTAAATTGTTTTATATGGACTTCTAAAGAAATAAAAGATTTATCATTAAATTTCAAGAATTAAGATATTTTTTATTTCTGTTATTTTCTTTGATTGTGAAGCTACAATCGGTCGATAGAAATACCATGAGACAATAACCACTCAAAAAAGCATAATCGTCTATTACAAGGGTTGAAGTCATAGCATGCGGTTAATTCCGCAAATTGTAATTTATAGTATTAAAAGACCGGAACTAGACTTAAACATACCGTTTAAAGAATTACTCTAACTTAACATTATTGTTTTAAAGCTATTTCCTTAGATAAATCCCGGTATAATTCGAAAACATTAACTAACTTTTAAATATAAATTGAAGATGTTCTATTGCAATAATTTTCTTACGTCATTAATTTCTATTTCTTCTTTCTCTTTTAACTCCTCGTAAGCGAACAATTTTTGCTGATACTTTTCTTCTAAATCAGCCGAATTCTCCAAGGGCTTCAAGACGTGTTCAAGTTTCCTTTTTCTAGAAAGAAATTAATTATTAAATTTGTTCGTAAAATGTTTTAATGTTCACTTAAATCATTTATGTAGGTTTCATATCCATTTGAGAGTATAAAGCGATAACTAGAAGTTTTATTATTGCAAATATAACAGAATTAAGAAATCATGTTACCCTCTATTTATTTAAATGCGCAGTAACAGACTGACGCATTAACGTTATCTGTGATCTTTGCAGCTACGGAATTATATTACATCTATATTTTTTTAAGTTGGAGATACTTTAACCAATTTGAGGGTCATATGTTTACTATGAAAATTATATTCAAACCTTTCTCATTTTAAATTACAAAATAATATTCTTCCTTTCTACATGTGAAAATGTTTACTTAAATAATAGTTTTCTTGAAATTACGTTAATCAAAATAATATCATATTTAAACACCTATTTGTAAGAAAATAAATATGAAATAAACAAAACATTGTTATACTTATAGTATTCGGCAAATCTTCTATGAAGAAGACTATTCTTCATTTTAAGTTGGTGATAGTCATAAGATAAATCCCTATGAGCTTGTAAGTATTCATCTCTGTTTATTGTAATTGATCCTTTAGATACATTACGTCCGATTTGTCCTACTTCAGCCTCTGTCTCTTCCACAACGCTGGCTAAATGAAGAAATAATAAGGATAAATTATGTCATTGCATAAAATTACATTTTTATTTATAATTTCTATTTTCTATAAAATGTTTCTTTGGCTTAAAACCTTGGCACGTCTTAAAACCTAATGTTGAATGAAAGACACGTCTGTATTCGTATTTCATGTGAAAAAAACATATCAGCCGAAACACGTCCACTGCAGGACAAAGGCCTCCCCTAAGGATCGCTACGACTAACGGCTCTGCGCTTTTCTCATCCAGCCTGTCCCAGCGGTTTTGTTCAGGTCGTCTGTCCATCTTGAGGGAAGTCTACCTATTAGGTGGTTACCGGCACGCGGTTGCCATACTAGAATTTTTTGGCCCCAACGGCCATCTGCTCTACGAGCAATGTGCTACGCCCACAGCCACTTTAGTCTGACTATTCTGATATCTATGTCGATAGCCTTGGTCCTCCAGCGAATCTCGTCATTTCTGAATCGATCGCGTAAAGAAACTCTGAGCACTCCATTGCTCTTTGGGTGACTTTGAGCCTTCTTATGAGCCCCATTGTGAGCGACCTCGTTTCGGTTAAATATGTCATCACTGGCAACACACACTGGTCAAAGACTTTCGTCTTGAGACACTACAGTATCTGAGACGAAAATATCTTATGCAGCTTCCGGAACGCTGCCCAGCCGAGAGATTTGACGATTAAACTCTTTCTCGATTTTGGGACTACATAACTGGACTGTTTGCCCCAGGTATACATACTCGTCTACAACTTCGAGTGTAGTGTCTCCCACCTTCACTGGAGTGAGTACTAAATGGACGTTTGACATTATTTTCGTCTTGGCCATGTTTATTTTGAGACCCTCTTGGCGTGAGACACTACTAAGGTCATCTAGCATAGTACCTCTATATGCTCTATAGCATAGAGCATGTGATGAATGATGAGATCAAATTACCCATAACGAGGCATTATCGCTTTAGTTTTTTATAGTAACAACTTGTGCTGTAGTTTCATCAAGGATTACCGTAGATATTTAAAGGCTGTGTAAATAGATTTCATATAATATAAATATTCTTCTTAATTTATAGATGTGTCCTGTAGGAAGTTTTTTGTTTACAATCGTTTATTTCACTTTAAAAGGTTCAACAAAAAGAAATATATAAGTCTGTGGCTTAAAAATTAAAATATGTTCCTGAAAGACAGTTTTATAGTACATTCAACTAAATTTTAGAATCTTACATACGTTTATTACATTGAAGGAAACTTAAAAATATCATACTTACTGTTTGATTCAGACTGTCCATGTTCATGATCGTTATTAGACCGTACCAAAGTTTTTAATAATTTCGATTTGTTTTTCTTTTGAGAAACCTGTCATCATTCCGTTAAATTAACTCTCTTTTCATGGCACAACCTGTTTCTTTTGCAATCTAATATTTAGAATAATAGAATTAAAAGTTACATAGACTATTGTACATTATTAATTTATGTATAGGCCAATAGAGACCAAACAATAATGACTAACCGCAAAGTTGCTATCATTCAATGTCACTTATTCTCTCGATGATATAATGGTATAAATAGTCATGAAATGAACTTTGACGTACCGACCCTCGCTCGCATGTCTCTAAGTCACATTAATTAAATGGATAGAAAACAACGTAGTAGGGTTTACCTTTGTCTCGGACATATCGCGTGATCAACTTAAATTTCCCCGGCGTTATTGATCTGTTTAAGGTTTCGTCGAAAATTATTTTATTCCATTATATCTTTGCAACAAAACATGCAAAGACGTTTTAGCTAACGTTGTCAAGGTTACAAATTCAACATGAATCGAACGGCTGTAACTAAGGGCTGCAAATTCTTAACAGTGTAAGGAATTTATAAATTTTGTATTGTATTTATCTATTGTACCCAATTATTTGTACTGTGGATGTCAGATTTTGAATATTTTTTTACATGATCCCCATTCATATTAATGTTATATTATAAAATGCTTTCTATAACCATTTTGAGATATCAACAGTCTTATCGATAATTCTTTTTTATTATGTACGCATAAAGAAATTTCATAAAAAAAATCCATTTAATTGAAATTTCCACATAAAACTGATCAGAAATAAATATTATTGAAAAATTTTGTAAAATTTTAATTTATAATTAAATAAAGCTATAATACCGTAGATATTGGTATTGGTGTATGGAGATGAATTTTTTTGGGTAATGGATTATTTTTCTTCTAACAAGCCTTGAATCGCTAGGTCAGAAGTATCCGTGAGTTAACGTATATAATATTTTAGATATGATTTATTCAGAGTATTGTAGAATGATTTGAATGCTTTAAATAACAAAATTAAGTCATGCCAATAAATGTTGAATCAACGATTTGCATCAATTTCCATTCTAAATGGCCATATTTGTTTTAAATAACATTGCCGTAAGATTACAAAGTTCACGAGACATTTTAATTTATAATGTGTTTACTGTAGTAATACTTACTTAAAGATAAATTGTTGTTAAATATAGGCGCGCGTTTCATTACAGTTTTCAAAAGATATAATTCTTATTTATACGAGTATCAAACTAGAGCCCCACAGTCGTTGAGTAGTGTTATTGGCTAGTACATACCTTGTTTTCGTGAACATTGGTAAAACGTAAAGAGGTTTACATGCTACAGAGTTATGAAATGGTAAAGCAAGAGCATATTGAAACAATGCAAATAGATAGAATTTTTTTTAGTAATTAATGAAATCGTTTGCAAGATTTGCGTTACGAAACAATTTATCCCTATCATTATTATGAGAGAATCCCAAAGACATATTATTAAAAATATTTATTCTTTTAAATCCCATCCTTTAAACAGGTATGTTTACATCAGACACTTCTTCAAGAGTGCTTCATTGGGATGACTGGCCTTTCCTTCAACAGTTTTTTTTAGGACACTAACCTCTGCTGAGGTTGGCAGTGTCACAGTGCGGTTCTCGGCTGTCTGCCAGCTTTTCGACAATGCATGTCTTGAAATAGCAACAGACGAAAAATGTACAAGACGTTTCTTCATCCATATTATTTATTTTTCCTAATTCAAATATTTCCGGTTTTACATCATTAACATTTTCACTTTTTTTTTTCGAATTGTTTAATCTTATTTGATTGTGAACATATGCTTTCTCTTTGTTAGGAACATATTTTAAAGAGTTGAGCGAGTCATACAAATAATGCTCTTATTTTTATAGCTTTAAAGAAAATTACTTTTATTATAACAGAACAATATGAAGATGTGTCAGTAAAATAGTTTACAATAGTACAGGGGTTAACTTTTTTGTTTTACTTATCAAAATTCTCTAATAATTTTACACTTTTCCCTGTTAAGTTCTTACATTTAAAATTTTGAGAAAAAATTAAATTAATGTCAAGAACATAAGACTTTTCTATTAATTTAATAATTCCCTAAAATTAAATGTACTTTTTATTTTCATTGTTACTTATAAATTTAATTAATTATCACTTATTATAATGACGAATTAAGTTTATAACGTTGACATTTTAATCGTTTGCGATAAAAGTCGTGTTTTCAATTTTTTTTGTTATTTAAGATTAAAATTTATATTTATGAGCTTTTTTAATAAAACTGAAAAAAAATTTTTCATAAATTGCAAGAAATAAAAACATTTCATTCTTATCATAAGAACTTTAATATACTTTAATTGTATAACAATACACAAGACAATGCAATAGTTTGGAATATATAGTACCACACTTAAGGTTACATACAATTGGAACAAAATCAACATAATTTCTCCGTAACAAATTATATTCATGTATATATATATATATATCAATATTTCTTTCCAAGTCTTTATAGGAACAGAGTACGCTTGCAGAAATAACGTACTTATTATTTTTTGAACCTAATCAAAATGTACCAACAGCATATAATAGAATAAATAGACAATAAAAAGTAAGCTTTATGATTCCATATATAATGTCATTGATAATTATATTAATTGTTGTATAAACTTATTTCTTTCCTTTACTAGCACAATCAAATAAGAAATCACATTACAAATTCGATAAAAATTAAATGAAAAGGTAACATATGTTATTTTATTTTAAACTATAGCCATGATATTGCTTAAATAATAATTAACATTCGCTAGCATTTCATTGCTATATATTTTTGACTGGATTCAAGTTGTTTTCTATTTATATAATCATAAAGCAGCAAAGTTTACTTCTTTTCACATTTTTCTTCGTCAATCCTATAAATTTTAGGAATATTTTAGGAGTACAGTATCAAATATAATAAAGTTCGCAGTATGATCGTGATTTTGTATAACTTTTTATGCTAACTATCATATGCTTAGCAAATTTTTTTCAATGGATTTATACAATGACAATACAATATACCAATGTGATACAAATAAATTTTAAACATATAATAGGATTATTCATAAAAGCCATTAGATAACATATCATTATGTATCTTTCCGATGTTTATAAGATTAGCAAGTTGAGGAGAATAAAATAAAATCGCAAATAGCTTGCATCAACATTTGAAAATGTTATAAAAACTATAAATATTTCACAGTAACAAAAATGGCGTGAGATGTTCTGAAAGGTATAATTATGTCTCTCTTAGTGTAACGTGGAAGACTTTTGAAATGTTGATACAGCTATTGGTCGTTTGAGCACTGTTCAGTAGAAACTTGAGAAAGTTTTCGAGCGGCCGCGGTTGCCGGTCCGTGTTGTAATATCTGTGACGTCATCGGCCGATGATCGTCGGCTCGTCGGCCATTGCGAGTTCGTCGGTAGCTGCTTTATCACCTTTCCTTTTTCTAGAATACCACAGAAAAGATGCCGCAGCGAATAGATTCACCAGGACAACGAACCAAGCCAAGAAAAAGCTGATGTGATAACTGTGGAAAAGTAAAAAGCAGTTTTAGGCTATGTGTATAACATGACAGATTATGTTATATTTTATTCAAGTTGCTAAGAACAATATTGAATTATATTGTTCATTGTTCCATAGTGACAGCAATATTTTTATTCCTTTGCGATTGAAAATTTAACTAATTTTAAACTTTTACCTTCAAGGTTGATTCTAAACTGATCTAAAAAATTATTTATATGCTGAAAAATAATTAAACTTCGCCTCTATTGAAGATACGAGTAAATGACTGTCTAGAGTATATAAACTGCGCAGGACAAAATTATATTACGATGCCACGAATGTTTGAGTAAACAAAGAGGTATTCAGCTATCGTCACCTTTCCAAACTCGACGCAGTTAATACGTACAACGCAATATCGTTGGAACATTCAGCTGCACTTAAAAGAGAAAGCCAACGATTTACAGGTTACACAAATATTGATAACTGCTGAAAATCGAATTTCTTGTGATTCAGTTAGCCACGAATTTCAACTACGTCAATGTAACGCAGTAAAGTGAAAATAATGTTTTCCTTTGTAAAATACATTGATATTTTTAGTTTTCTGACAATAATTTATTTATTTTATTGGATATCTTAAGTGCACAATTGTGTACATAAACCAGACATAATGCAAGACTGGTATTTTACCCACGGTTTGATTAGAAATTAATATGCATAATACTAGTAAAGAATAATATAATCACATAACTGAAGAAATATATTACATAATTAAATTAAATTTAACGATTATTATATTTAAGTAAAGAGAAATATAAGTTATCCACGACAATAATGGCACCAAAACATTGGCTTAAAAGTTGATTTTTCACAGGTTCCGGTATCTAATATAAAATAATACTTACTAATGATAGGCATGTTCAGGGTAAACGAATTTTAGGTTCTTCTTCATATGGTCCACGCATGACATTGTAATTTGCACCACAACGAATGTGCACGCAGCTGCAATATTCAATTACTATTTTATTATACGTGTATATATACGATAATGCTGTTGACAGGTATTTTTGTTATGCCATAGATATATTTAAGGAATTACGTAAGTACAACCAAACCTGTAATTCGTAAATGAAATGGTTTGTCTTAAAATTATCTGGATGAATCAGTTGGGAATTAATTACAGATGTTTCGAATGGCCGCTACTAGGAAGGTGGTAAAAAAACAAAAGTACTTACTACTGATGAAGTGAATACCCGCTGCAAGCCTTTTGAACATATAGCGTGGATTACGAAAAGTATAGATAGAGAAACCGCAACCCATTGCCATGACAAATAGGCTAATGATACCGAAAGAGACCATTGTTCGCACGTAGTCTGTAAAAAAGTCTACTTTAACGTTACGTAAATTTTCTAATAGTAATATACTCTTGTACTTTTGATTTTTATTACTCTTATTTAAAAGTATTTAGTTTGTTGAGAATATCCCAGATTTTTTTTTAAAAACCTCACTAATAAAGAATTAAACGTGATTATACAGATCGTGTTTAATTATGAAAATTTTAATTCTAGTTTTGCGTTTGGAAACGTGTGTATTTTAACTAGGCCTCTGCGTCGAACAAGGTTATTATCTTTTTTTGTGTTTATCTTTGCGTAGTTTTAATTTATATTCAATTGTAGACATGTTAAAGAAATGCTTTTTACGTATTAATAGTACTTACTTGCTACATCTATGTCATATGCAGGATCTTCAGGTTTACCATTTTTCATTACCGGTTGCGCTAAATAATTAGTACAATCTGTAACAACGATGAAATAGTCAATTGTCATGGATACATAAAATTAAAAAAAATGTTTTACTGTTCCAAAAAGTTTCCCGGAGAATATTTCTAAGTACTACAGATAATAAAAATGAAGTACGCATTTGTACGTTGTCGTATTTTCAGTGGCATCATCAGTTTCAGCCGGATTAGCAGTAGAGGGCAAATGTACTGTTTGTATTGAAATGGCATTCTCATTAGTTATATAGCGATACCAAAGCGACATAGGGTAATACAGAACACTTTTGTACTGTCGCTACCAGGTGTACATATAAAATAAAATTACGGTTACATAAATCGACAAAATAATAAATATTGCTAGTTATATTGATTTTAACGTTCAAGATGACGGACGCTATATAACTTATATTGATTGAGAAGCACACATTGCATGGCATCCGCACTTAAACCTTTTTTGTAAAGCATTATTAAAATGCAACGTGATCAGATCAAGAATACAATCTTTACTCGTACTATACTAGCGAATGTAAATGATTCTTTCATGCTTATTGTTATCAAACCATATATATAATCATGAACTAACTAACCAATGTTACATAATATATTTTACCTACGGTACACAAAAACGTATTTAAAATATTCTGTTATGTTATAATTACTTTTATTTGCACTGTACTATAACTAAAATTGACTAAAACTACTTAGACTTCTACTGTGCAGTTATTATACTGAGAGACAAAACTTGAGTTATACGTAATAGTGATAACTTACACCCAGCGCATAAAATCGAACAAAAATTGCCCAAGGGTTTAAAGTATGGTTGGCAAATGTAAGATTTCGTGTACGAATCTAACGTTATATTTTTGTATTGAAGAATCTTCTAACAAAAAATTCCTTTAAAATTGTTACATCCTTTTGCTGTGACAAGATTACGAGTTGATAACAAACCTAAAATGCCAGTAAATTAACACATTTTTCTGAAGTTTATTAAGAAGTTTGGACTGCCTACGTGGCGCAATGGTTTACAACTTATCTCGGAATTCGGAGGTACAGATGTCGATTCCAGTTTCCACTGGATATTGGTAGAATTTTTCGAACCTGCCTTACTAGCTATTACCCTCAATGTCACTCTGGCACCTGTCTGGCACATGTCAACTGTATTGCTGTATTTTGGCGATGATACATATGATGAGAGAGAAGTATTTTAGACGAACACGCCTCATCATGTACGGTCACCTAACATCAGGTGAGAAATCAAAGTTGGCTTACACACCTGATTAAAGAAAAAAAACATAATGAATATCCGCAAATGACGGCTTTGAACCAATGAATTGCTATTCGTATATCAATCATGATAGTTTTGGCGTCTAGCCATGTTATTATTTCAATACATCTTGATATAAATTCGCGTCAAGCGATTAAAACAAACGAATTTGAAACAATACATAATATGTTTAACCCCGCATTTTATGTTTATCTTAGAAATCATACAAATAGATAAGTGTAGCAATTTAAATTTCTTTCTCTCGTTATAATCCTCTAACAAATGTCATTTTCACAAAACACCGTCACATTTATTCTATCTATATTTACCAGTATAAAATAGTTAAAAGTAAATCAAAATATATCAAAAATATAAATGGTTAAGTAATATTTATGTAAGAAGAGTTAGCTAAGTTTTTGTTGCAAAACCAAATAAATTAACTTGTCAGTGTACACCATATTGTCGTTGAAAAAATGTTGCAGTGTGATCGCAAGTAGTATAAAAAAAAATTTTTCCTTGAAACAATACGTGCCAGTTTTTTTTTTAAATAATACGCGATTGGATTTTTTAAATGCAATAATTAAAATACATTTTTTTTAATTTAAAAATGACGAATGATGGCGTTAACTATATAAGTTTTTCAAGAAGTAATATTAAAATTATAAATAAGTATAAAATGTTAAATTCAAAAGAACAGTAAACGCCATTTTGTACGAATATAAACAGAATCTGCTTTCGAAGAATTACAATTTTAACAAAGAAACAAAGAACTCACTAACTAAAATGTAATTTAATATTTTAATATGATACAATAGGTAAACACATGAATTATGATTGTGTGTGTGTATGTAATATTAAGGTCCTATAACGTCCCATATACTCAAACAAAAGGTTAAAATTAAATTAAATTAATAAAATTGTATCACTTACTTGCACCTAATACGTGATCAAACACAAAATGAAAAATCTGTTTTTTTCCTTACGTTACAACTACTCATACATTTCATTTTTAGATATCAAACAGTGTGCACGAAAGGATTGTTGTCGCTAGCTTTCACATTGTCAAGATGTTCTCAAAATGTTTATCGCATACACTTGGTTTGTTAAAAAGATCTTTCAATGTTTCAGTGCAGCAGAATTTGGGTTTTATTGAATTTCTTTGTTTTATACTAACTGCTTATAATAAAACATGTTATTTAAATTATACGGTATTGTGTATTAAATCATCCTACAGAAAAAAATAAGAATAAATTAATGTAAAGTATCGGATTGTGATACAAAACGATCTCATTACGTATCAGTAAAGAATGATTATAATAACGCAATGATTAAAATGTAGATTAAATTCAGTAGGACGATATTGTTTTGGTAGATGCTTCTATTTCAATCACTCGATATTCGGAGATGGCTATACTGTCTGTTAGTTATGAGTAAAGATTTCATCATGAAAGTTGGATAAAAAAAACTTGTAGATATTAAACTTAAGTAATTAAAATAATAAATAAAAAACATAAAACTGGCTAAATATTCCTATAAATTTGAAAGATACGAAAATAACGAAACCGATGATAAAACATTGATTAACGAATTCCAACGGGTAATTAAGATTTGTCTGGCAAGAGTTCAAAGCTGAAACAAAAGTGATGAAATGGGTATAGTTGAAAATATGTAGACGTAAATTAGCCTCATGAAAATCGTTCTTTAAAATTAAAATGAATTAATGAATTAGGATCATTTTGGCATTAAAGAGATACTATAATTTGAACTAATATTATTTTAAAAGTGTAGATAGTAAAAGTATTTCTCATTCAAATAGTTCGAAAGTTAAGTAAGTATAATCAGAAAATTATTTCTTTATTAAATTTTCACAGAATTCTTCACTGATAATCTAAAATAAATTCGAAATAAGTTTTCTCTAAATATGTGTGTATGTTAGTCACGCACCATGGCAGATATATTGTAGTTAACAGAAACGTTCGTTTGATGAAGAACATTCCGCGGTTCGTTTAAAAAGAGAGAATTATTTCTGTAGACATTACTGTTTTCCTCATGTTAACTATGCACAGCGGGCCATTGTTTATTTATTTGCACCATACGTAACGTCGGGTAGATACCTAAAAATATAGATCGGTGGTCGATTTGTAAGAACCAATGTGGTATTTTTATCGGTGACTATAAATCTCATTGTGTGATTTTGCAATTTAGCTAGTACTCCTTGTTATCTCTCGTGTTAAAGTTTCTTAATAGTTTTGCTAATGTGATTGCGTGTTGGAATTTAAAATAAGTCATTGATGAACAGAAAAACACTACTTACAACTTTATTCTCTAAGTTTTTTAGCTTGCCTAACCCCGCCCTGTGTCCTAAAAGACTGTAAAATGGTTTGTATAATATCAATTGAGCACATAAAATTTTACAAACCGGTTGATACCGGTAGATATAGATACATCGTATATAAAGTACATTGCAGGATATTTTCAATGCTAGAAAAGCGAGTTATCTCAATTTCGATGGCGATTGTTAAAACGTTATAGAGTTTTAAACGTTGCGGCTACATCTGGTAGTAATTTATAACTAATTTATTTATAACCAAAAGCAAAGTAAAATACTTGCAATTTTTATAGATCGGTGCAATAGTTTCGGCAATGAGTATTATCAAGCATTCAATTTATGCTTTCCGTTTTTATTTATTTAAATAACAAATACAAGAACTACTACGTACGTACATCTCCGAAATCGTGTTTATTTATTATACTTCTCGTGACGAACTGAGTGTCTCTAAACAATAAACTATGCTTCGAAGACATACTTTGTAAATAGAATTACGTTGGTACTGACAGCTTGACATTGTCAATGGTCCAACTTCAGTTTTGTGTATAATACTTTTGTTAATTTATAAAAGGACGAGAACGTTACTGATTTTGTCTTTGTTACCGATATCGAATTTTAAAGTTACTACATAGACTAGCTAAAGAGATAAAATACCTGAGATAAAAAAAAATATATATTCAAAGCTTTGTAAATCACCATAATTTTAATACGTTCGCGATGAGGCCTGAATTCCTCGTCCGTACCATGTGCCGGGCTGATCACTTGTGTTATATAAACTATTGCCGCGTTGTAGTCATTAACACGTTTGCGTAGTACACTACGAATAGTTATTTTTATATATATAAATAAATTGTTTAATTACTTCAATAATTTTTTAATCATTACCTTTATTAGACTGACAACTGCGTGTACTACCGATGGCTCCCATCCCATAGGACACAATAATATATCATCGGTGGTACACCCTGTCGCGTACTACTAAAGACAGCATTAGTAAAGAGCAGGTTCATTTAAGTCCTCACATATTTGAAATGTTCAACACGTTGTATACAAACGTTTTCATTTAATTTTAAATGTAAAAAGCTAATGTTACTACCAATTATCATAGCTCTTCTGGGTTTAATCGATTGCACCTGATCATGAATTATACATTTTATATTTGCGCAGGTTTTGGAAACATTAACATATCTCTAGAAGATTTTTATATTAAATACTCTTTGTTTGAAAGCACTACCAGCTAGCGTTGTAATATTTTAACTTTTACAGCATATAAAAAAAAATGTTTTAATCTCACTAAAAAAACGGTGCAATACGTCAACTTCAACATCGTCCAACAGATCACTATGATCTTCATTCTAATTTTGAATAATTTATTTAAATCTTAATATGGCGCACCGTTGGATGCAAATTAATAATGTAGAAAATTATTACAGTCTAGTGGTAACTTAGCACTGACATGCGTGACAACACTCTCGTGTTTAGGTAATATTTCTACCTGTAGGTAGGTAACGTGCAGACAATTTCATCGATAAACGGTCACCTTGCGTCTTTGTGTCTATACCTCATTGTTTCAGCTTTAGTTTTCTTCGTAACAATGGTTTAACAAAGCTTTTAGAATCTGTAAGTGGTAAGTTCACTCGAAATAGATCTTATAAAGAGGTAAGTTATTATATAATGTCTTCAAATACTTTACTAAATAAGTTCTGCGAGATAAGTGAGGGGAAACAATTCCTTGATTGGTGAACCTTTTCCTAGACCGGGTTTACAGCACCAATTTTGATTTAAAAAACAATAATCACGTCAGACTGCACATTTATTTTATTCCTATTGTTTTAAATTTATTTATTTATTATTATTATTATTATGTATTTGTTTTATGAAAATTGAAAAATTACAAAGACTGGATTACAAAATGTTGTACGCAAAACATCAAAATTAATAGTAGTAGTTTATCGAACATCGCAATTGATAAATAATATGATTTTTTTAAATTTCATTTTATAACAAACAAGCGGCAACCCTGTTTGTGTAATTATGAGTATATAAGTCCATTAACAAAATTGCTGTAACGTAAGAGGAATTTGTTTTATTTTTCTAATGCCGCCTCCTGTTTTAGCTCACTCAGTTAGTCCATTAACTCCCGCCGGTTTACTTTTCTGTCGAAGCTATTTTCTCGGTTTCTTAGAAAGGAAAAATACCTATTCAAACAAACGAAGTGTAATGTTCGTTTTGTTTATTTTTAAAATCAACTAACTTTTTACGTAATCGTCTAAATGCCGTGTAGAAACTGTGTTGCTTACACATAAACCATTTTGATGTCATGATTAGTTACGTACAAGAAGAATAACGATATTCACTTAGGTAATTTCCTCAAATGGTGTATAGTAAATCAATTTTTACGTTGTTCACAGAGCCGAGATTGCTTTTATCTATTCATAACGATTTTAAAACAATAGTAAATTTTATTATTAAGTAGAAGCAACGCATTTACACATGTGTAATAATAATAATAATAATAAAAAATGTTAAAATCATTATTGTTTTGCATAAAATGGTGTGAGGAGCATGCTGTTTACTCATTGCTGTGGTAGTACATAATAATAAGATCATGGCGCTATATCGGATATATGTCTATAAAAACACATTGCCTTTATCGTCTTCATATATATTTTGTCACGTAATGTTATTCACTACACCACTCGTAAGATACAAAGGCAAATTAAATTTGTGATAGTCGCAAAAAGGAGGAGTTTGTCTTTAACTTCTTACATGCCTTTTTTTAGTTTTTATATGAACGATGAGCAAATAATAAGTTGTTCGTTCATCTGGCACCACATGCTTGCTTCAGTATTTTAGTCCTTATCAATTTGTTCTTGCCTAGACTTATAATTGTAGGTTTTTTTTTTAACAAAATTATAGACATTTGTGGACCACTGGAGGCCCACGCCGCTAGAAGAATGCAATGCTCGTGGATCACCGGGGGTCCGTGCCGGATAGATTGTGTTAATATAATCAGTGATTAATGTAGAGAAATTATTATGAGTAATTAAGGAGGCGATAACTAAAATTTATTATAGCTGTTTCTGCAGCGTAGTGGTTAATTGGTTCTTTACTTGATAAAGCTAAAAAAGAAGAGTTCGGATGGCGGAAGGTTATTCGCACCCACCTAGTTAGCTACCACTTTTAATATCAATTTTGCACTATTGATTTGTTACGACAGGCAAATATATGAGATTCAGAAAATTGTAGGCAAGCACGCTACAACATCTACGGCACCATAGTTACTCTTGACAGTTTAACATCATGTTATCAAATCAAAGGCCACCCTATTGCCGATAATAAGAAAACATTTTTTGCAGCTTAGTACACGAGAAGATGTGAATGATAAAAGTTTTTATTTCGGTATTACTATTTTTGAAATAGTATACCTTAAAAAAGGCGACAGACAGTTACATAAAATGAGAACATAATTTTTATGGCTGCTATACATTTCAATGTTACACTCAAAGTGTTCTCCCAGTATAAAAAACGTCTTAAAGACAGATAACTTACTTGTAGAGTATTCTCCGGGTATACTTTCCTCATCATAAGGTTTTGCAGTCGTTGTTACTACTGTTGCGTTATACTTAAATGATGATGGCAAATTCGATGAAGGGTGGAACATATATCGGCAAATTTCCCACATGCCGGAATTACTCCATATTAAATAAACACCTCTTCGCGGTAAAGAAATACCTGCAACAAAGAATGGTAACAAAGTAATGGTACAGTAGAATAGACAAATTAAAACTATAAAATTTCAATGTCTCTGCTACTGTGGCGCACTAATTTACTGGAGATATAGGGCTCGATGGTAGGCCTAATAGATAATGCTACTTTTAATATAAATCTGCCTCTATAACGGCATGTGAGAAGTATTCTGGGCGAGCATGCTTCAACATTTACGATTTCATTGTTACTTAATATCAGGTAGAGTGGATATCATCATCAGTGATGAGATCAACGTCAATGGTGAATATATTTCACACCTTCGGATCGCGGATGATGTAGTCATAGTGGGTGATCTCTGGAGGATCTCAACCGAATGCTCAACGATCTCGACGCTGCCTCTCTATGCGTGGGGCTGCGGATGAACTTAGACAAGACGAAAGTCATATCTAAAGACCTCGTTATCCCCCGCCCGGTAATCATTGAGGATGCAGTAATTGAAGTGGTTACTTGGCCGTGATAACTTCAATAAAGAGATTGATAGACGCATTCAATTGGGCTGTACAGCGTTTTGAAAACTCCAGCACATTCTCACCTCGGAAATTCCTCAATTTCTGAAGACTAAAGTCTTCAACCAGTGCGTCCTCCCTGCGACCACCTACGGAACGGAAGCGGAACTTGACTCTGACCGCTGGGCCAGTCCACCGACTTAAGGTCACTCAGCGTGCGATGGAAAGAGCTATGCTCGGTATTTCTCTGAGGGATAAGATCCGAAACGAAGAAATTCGACGGAGAACAAAAGTGTTCGATATAGCTCTTAAAGTCAGCAAGTTGAAGTGGCAGTGAGCCGGCCACATATCGCAGATGGGGGAGGAAAGTCTTGGAGTGGAGGCCGCGCATACGACGAAGGAGTGTCGGGCGTTTTTCCATCAGATGGACTGACGATCTAGGCAGGACGGCACGAAGCGGCTGGATGAGCAAAGCAGAGGACCGCATATGGTGGAAGGCATTAGGGAAGGCCTATGTTCAGCAATGGACTGACATAGGCTGACAATGATGATGATGAATGATCGATATCATGTTTTAGTCCATTCCGCATAAACGTAAACCTTTTCAAAAGTGTTAACTGAAGAACAAACGAAATACATAAAGTATGCGTTATTAGAGATATAACAATATTATAATATCAAATATTATAAGAACTAAAAACCACGGACACAGATAAAAACAAATTTAAGTTATAATAGAAAAACAGAGATAAATTACAATTAGACCGTTTTAAATCATGAAAATCTTAAATTTATGATACAAATAACTACTTTGATGATTAAAGATTTCGGAAAAATATTTTAGGTCCGTATCAGTATCTATGTGTAATCACTTACTCGATCTGTGTACGGTTGTACCGAAATAGATCGACGGTCACCGACCCCACTGCAGCCACACATACGTAATTAATAATACACTGCCGGGCGCACGTTTTGACTTCGTCAACTGCAGCTGGAACACTGACAACTGCTTCATCTTCACGTAATTGTTACGTGTACGTAATATAATGTAACATCATAATAACAAAGCACGATTTGGGTCGTCGCTCTGCGCGGGTGAAATGAAATCAAAATATTTACAAAATCGTACGTCGCGAATTTTATTTAAAACGCATATCCAAATTTATCGCAGCCGATTGGAAACGTTAAAATGACTTCGCATTAAAAAAAAGCATATTCTCGGAAACGGTAAAAAATTGTTTTACTCAAATGTTTGTGTTTTAGACTAAAATAATCAATTGTATGTCGATAACATATGGAAATCACATATTTACGTTGGGTGTAGGTATAATAAAGAAGTTAATACTAAAAAATCTTTATAATTATATTAGGAAATATGTGAAAATAGACAAATTAAGAAAAGTATTAATTAATCATTCTAATTAGAAATATAGTAGAGCAGTATTCGTATATAATTATTAAAACAGTTTTGAATTTTTCTCCGTGTTACCTTTGCCTCCTTCAATGTGTACCCACTTTTCTGTACAGACAGCTGTAATCCATACGAAGGTACAGAGTCCGACGAGTACTGTACAAGCAAAAAGAATGCGCCTTTCGATTACAAGGGCTTGAAGCAGCGGTCGCCTTTCGGCACCCGCAGAAGAAGCCGTTGACATTTTATCAGTCTCCATCATAGAACGTGACTCCCAAATCTGTAACAAAAGATTATAGTTAGAACATTATAATTAGAATTAACAAACCATTTTACGTAAAGAAGGCATCAGTTTGATGAAAATTTTAGTGGCATGTAAATTATCAATTATGAATTGTAAAGCAACTTTAACAAGCAGGACGAATAGCTAGCGGGATGTAACGTAATTTTTGTAGAGATATAGTCTTAATCCTTAATGCTTCTCGTTAATACTTTGTGTTATGAAACATAAAGTCGACTGCAAGTTATTCAATGCCTCCGTGGCAACCGTTTCTGTGAGATAATTTATGCATATTTGCATTTTATTATATCATGCCATAAAATATTTACAAAATCGCTTGATCCTACTGCATATTCCGGCCGATAAGTCGTCGTGCATTTTAAAGTAATACTCTAAATTCATAAAACACTAAATAAACAAGAATATACAAATAAAATTATGAGGTCAGAGTTCAAATAAGATACTTCTATGCAACATATACACTTGCAGAAACTGCGTATTACTCTTGGTTATCGGCAGATACAAAGTAGGTAATAAGAACAGAAAACACGTACAAGCTTGTAGCAAATTCATTTGATGTGATCTCTCTATAACAACAGATCATCCAATTATATATATATTGTTATATGGACAACAGTTGGACAAATTTCACTTAAACTGCAAGAACTTTCTTATATTTTCTTAAAAAATTTGTTTGCCAATTTTTTAGTGAAATTAACATTACTCTTAACTTTTTTTTCAGAGCCAATTCAAAAGTTTATTAATTGCGTTATCACTCCCATCAATTTAGTTTCCTCACTGCATGTGATTATTTAACTTTGGCAAATTTATAGCATAACACTCTCAATTTTGTTGTATTTGGCTTGAAACCGAGTCGGTTTTAATGCATTTGCGTGATTGAAGGTCATGTAAACGAAATAACTAACGGTGATTTCGAATGGAGCAATTGTGAAGCAAATTTGAATTTAGAAACGCCACTGCTATCCGGTCTATGGCTGTTGTTCGTAAAACTAAAGATATCATCTGTCATGTCCGATCTTTTATATTGTATCAAGCATCATTTACTAGTGCAGTCTAAGAATGCTGGCTATATGTTCCTACGAATAGCTGAAGTTTTTTGTTTTGAAATACCTAACAACGTATTTTTCCTTGTAAGTACGGCTAGGTTAGCTGCAACCCTCATTATGTTAATTTTCTGCTATAATAAAATCATAATAGTATTGCTTTTGTTCCGGTTATCAACGTATCATTGGATTATAATATTTTTCATTTGGCTAACGAAAAAAATGTTGTATTTTAACTTTAAAGCGAGTTCTTACAAACACCAAATGTTTCAAGTATGCAACTAAAATCTAAGCACAAAAATTTTAATTTACTTTTCAACTGTTGCTGTGGTTCCTAGCACAAGCGAAAAGTTTAAGTGACACAAGTATTGCTATCAAGTTGATTAGTATACACGCGTCAATAGGAATTTTATTTGCCGTCTTTTAATGATGATATCACGGACCAGCAGACCTTGGCCGAGGTTTTATTTGTTTTACGGAGTCGAAGGTACCATGTGTGAAATTATTAAATGAATAGTATTGTTTAACAAAAACTTTGTCAACAGCATGCTGTCTAGTATGAAATACGAAACTATATCTCAAAAACATATTGAACACTAACCTAACCAAATTTTAATGTAACATTATTTTATTTTATACATTAACTTGTTTAATCTCTCTTGCGCACCCTACGTATAACTATTAACGTATACTTATTTTGATGTCCCTGTTCAGGTACTTAAGGAAACTGAAATTTTTTAAGATGCCATGAAGTAAAAATACTATAAAGTAAAGAAAAAAAATGATAATTTACATTCCATTCCAGCTATTCATAAATTCATTGCCTGATTTTTATAAAGAATATCGCAAACAAATTATTTATCCTGATAAAAGTTAAACATAATTTAAAAAAAATATATTACTAAAGTAAGTACTTATCGAATTATTATTTTAATAAATTGTATTTTATATGTTTGAAAAGTAATTTTTATACTAAAGATGTTATTTTATATGCATACGAATTACAATAATAAAAGTTAAGAAAATCAACAAGCTTGCTTTGTTTATTTAAAAATAACTAGACTTTCTTGTAATCGAATCTCAAACGAAGTATTATTTTGTTTATTTTATTGCGTAAACTGTATTTATGAATTTGAAATATCGCCATTGTCCATGTGCACGAATTCAATATTTTACTAATTTTTTTAAATATCTACACGCATGAAATAGTAGAATGATGACACCTTCACGTCGGCATAGAACACGGTATATCTAATTATAAAACTCGCATAGACTACCCGTTTACGTTGTATTAAATTCAAACTTCACGGATCGAATTAACAATGATATTGAACAATTTTATGCAGTGTGCGACCATGTCAAATTAGCGATCAACTTTAGTAGATATTGCTTTCTAATTAATGAACTTTGGTTTAAAAAGTCGTAGAACATATTGACTAGTTTTACTTAGGGAAGGAAAAAACTGTGTTGTATCTTATTCAATTGATTATAAATAGTTCCTAAAACAAATTAACACTAGATCTACCAACGGGTCAATATGACCGGACGCATCAATTGTTCAAGACACTTTCCAATTACTATAATATAAAATTCACGTACTAATTTCTTTCTAGATCTAGTACGACCACGAAAATAGAATTCTATTAGTGAGAAGCTACAGTATAATAAGATTTAAAAATCATTATTTGATATAAAATGCCGACGCCTGTCATACACACAAAATAATTTTGTTTTATCTTTTTAATAAATTTGTAAATTTTATCGTATATAAAGGAGGACAAAATGTTTGGAGGCAAAAATAAGCTATAAACAATCTACATAGTTCTAAATTATATTTCAATAAATTTCTTAAAATCGAACAGATAATAAATAAAAATTAAAAAAATTATAGGTGCTAATAGGTTAATAATAGTGATGTCTGCTATCACTATCCACAAGCACTGACTCTCCCCCTTTTTAGATATATTGTTCCTAATAAAAATGGAATCATGATATGAAAATTAATAAGTCATGATCTACCTGCTCTTTTTTCTTACTTTCGTTTAATTTATACTGGCTCACGGTTTAAAAAAAAAGTTATATCGAATTTGGATTCGTCTGTTATGTGAAGTTATACGTAACAAAAAAAAAGAAGTTACTCGTTGAATACACTACCTATTTGTTGTTGCTGTTTGAAAATCAGTTAACGTAATTGATACCCGAAGGCGGGCCGAACGACGTGAAAATCCTTTAAGGACTAAACTAAAAAAGGATAGCAATGATGTTGATCCAGCAGTAAGTAGAAATGAGTTGTTATCGAATATAAAACATAAGAGCGTAGAGGTATTTAAACTCTTTTTAATACTTGTCACAGGCCTATTGTATTTATTTTACATCTATTCTGTAGTAAAACACAACCAAATTTCAATGTTGGAGAATGGGCCGTAAGAGGACACCTACAAATCAAAATAACAGCGAAATTTAATTTATATTTTTCGCACAACGTAGCTGCGTCCCCCCGAGTGTTATGACTATCCATTGGCAACGGTGATCAGTTTTCTCCACGTGAACCTTTTTCTCGTTTGCATACTCTATAATTTTTTTTTTTAATATTTATATGTCAAATTTTACAGCCAATAATTACTTAGTCTATATTTACTTATATAAAGTAGAATAAAAGCTTAAAATATAATTAACACATTTCTATATTACGATTTTTGCACCGTTGTGAATACGAGGAACAGTAATCAATTCAAAAGGTAGTGCCTGAGCTCCTGGTAGTGGACGTGTGCCAGTATTATTCGATAAAACATTTTAAGGTCTGGCACTAATTAGCACAGACGTTGTACTGTCTACGTTGATTGACTAGATCAGTATAAGAGACATTACTCTTGTCGATTTCTCTATTCTAAATTGCTATTGTAAATTAAAAAAACTGAATAGAAATTTTTACTAATTTTTTCCTTCCGTCTATTAAATTCAAATTTTTTGCGAGATTTTAAAAGCAAATTGATTGAGAAACAATGAAAAAAAAAATGGCTGGCACTATTTCAACACTTTTTAATAAACTCCTCAAAGATTATTAACAGCTTGCAACAAATTGAAAATTGGTCATATTAATAGAATAAATTTAAACATAAAGAGTAAAATAATACAACTGTCCAAGATCATATCACAATATGTTGTGAAATCGGTCACAGCATAATATCCTACAGCACTGTTCTAATCTGTCTGAAAAATAACTAGGATTTAAACCTTACATAAACGGAACAATATTTTCAAAACGAATACTGAATAACAATTAGAACTATTATTTTATTGTTTAGTACGTAATAACGCAGTTCTGTAGTCAAATTATCTGTAAACTATTACAAACACATACATTAAAATTATTAATATATCTAAATCGTTAGCTATAAACACGTGATATTGAGTGACTGTATTTAGACATGAGGATGTTGTAGTGCGAATATATAGATATAGGAGAGTTCATTTCGCAGACACATCTTAAGGAATATTAAATGTTTTATTGCTTATAAACAGTAAGACGTTGTGTCGATGAAATCAAATCGTACTAGTGGAATGAATGCATAGAGGCGACGTTAGGCGACAAGGGGACGACTGAGTCGACGACGGACAGTCGCCCGTCACTGTTTACAAATGACTTACTTCGTCTGAGCACTTCATATTCATTGACATTTGCGCCTCTTATCGTTTAATCTGTATGTATAAGCATAGATGGTATTAATCGTTTAACAATGTTCTTACAATAAAAATTTGATAGAAATATACGTACGAGATTTAAGGTTATTTATATGCCATTAAATTTGTAACAAATTACCGTTAAATAATATAGGTACATAACCTTGTTTTTCTCTCTTGCCGGGCAGCCAATTTTCATTGCAACAAATACCTTAAACTAAACAATTTATGTTTTATATGAGAAGAAAATAGGGCGAAACAATGTTGAGGAGTGATTAGTCAAATCTATGTCTACTACAGTTATATTTTATAAAATTCATAAATCATTATAAATGAAGATAAAAAATTGTATATTATAATCAGTTCCTGGGTAACGTTAAACGAAAATAATCTAAATATATATTATTTATACACGCGCTACTGAAGCTTTAGTTAAACGGCTTCATACGAAAGAAAGCTATCTCTTTTATAAATTCACCTTGAGAAACAATTCCGATATACGAAAGATTCAAAAAGATGACCTCACTAGAATTTCTGTTAAGTATTGATAACAAAAAATATTTCTTTTATTGTAAGTAATGCGCCAATCTCGTGTAAACACGTATTATTACGTGAAATACATGTGTATGAATATGTGTATTTATAATATAGTCGTGGGTGTAACGATGCAATTTTGTGAAATTTTGTAATGATGTGTGTCGCTCCCGATCACACATGTACTAAACGTGGCTGTTCTTTATTTGTCTCGTCTATCAGCGGGCTGAGCCTAACGAAAGATCACCGCAGCAATAATTAGAAAAGGCCTCACATAAGCCAACTATACTCAACACAAAGAAGATAACCACAAACGCGGAACTCGCACTAGTTATTAAATCATTGTACTGATCATTTAAATATTTTAATAAATAAATACCTACACTATAAAATTAAAATTATAGAATATCTTCTAGAAAAATAAGCAGTGCATTATTGTTGTAAAATATTTGTCATGTATTAAATATCATATTATCATATTTTGTTGTAAATTGTTAAGGCCATTCTAACAATTTACAACAAAATTATAATGTTTCACCGTAATACATGTATACGCGCTAATTTAGAATTGATGTGAAAATGGTGAGAATTCAATTTGTCCATTGGTTTTGTACAACTATGCAATACTTTTATAATAGTCCGATATCGTCGGATATTTTTTTAACATTTACATATTGTATTAGGATTTATTACGTATGCCATCCTCCACTTTTCATTACTCCTATATATTCATTAATTTTCTCGTAGATAAAAAGTAGAACGTTAACACAAGTATTCGATAAAAGTAATTTTTAATAAATAATCGTTGGTATTAAAACTATCGATATTTGAAACTAAACTATTTTTGAAAAAAAAAAAATATCTTGTTTATGTCTTGATATCAGAGCTTAATTTAACATCCTCAATAACATTGATTATATTTATATGGAACCCTAAGTAAATCTCCTAAAACAATATTCTAATGTCATAAAGATTTAGCTTCGGGCATGTGAAATGTATAAAGCCTAAACAAACAACGCGTATCTCTGTTTTAAGAGTTGAATATTGAAAGCCTGCTCTACAAGTACACTATCAGCGAAACCGGTATCAGCTGATGGAATCAGCTGAGTGAGCAATAGGTCGTTGTTATCAGTCGTACCTAACAGATAGTGCACCACATTTTTGATGAAAAAATCTCTGCATAAGCATAAAACTATTTAACACACTAGTCAAAAGAGTATAATTTATTATGAATTTATAATACTTTATAATAATAGGGGATTTGAATGAAGGGTTCGCCAATAAATTGATAGAAATTATACCTTGGCTCATCAGAAAAGATTTTATTAACATAATCCGATATCACCAAAAAGCGAAGCTATAGCTTTTCGTGCACACAAATGTAATTAGAAGAGATACGAATATAATTAGTGACACGAAACTGTTCGGTCGAGTACGAAGAAGAATGTATATAAGTATTTGTATTTACTAAAGATGAAGTAGATTAATCTCTTCGGCTAATGTACAATCACAGAAGTTTGCTTATAAGTTAAACAGAGACTAGATTGAAACGTAGTTGAGACTCCTCTTAAGGAATTTTCCATTGTATAATGAAACAAATAGTCTTTATTCGTCGCTTTTTCAAAGCGTTATTAAATTTCAATCTAAATATCTTAGAAATTTTGGATTAAATGTTAAATTCTTGCTTTACGTAGCCCACGTAAACAAAAGGCATTAAATTAGAAAAAGAGATTGCGAATCAATGTAATAATAAAAGTATTCTTATATCATGTTAAATTTATTGTCATCGTCATTATTTGTCAGTACTATACATGTTTTGATTTGTTAAAGAAATTTCTTTGAATTCACAAATCCAATTATAAATTTTCAATATAATTTTCAGTAAACTAATAAAAGAGTAAAGAGGCCGTAGATTATTAATTGTTTGGACTTTGATTAAAATTTTAATCCGTAACAATGCTGCGTAAGATAATATACATTAAATTATAAAATTTTGATGCCATTCTTTGATTATCCGTGGATGTGCAAATTACCTATTGAGAAAGTTAACCTAATTAAGTTTCTATATATAATCAATGTTTGTGGTGTGTCAAAGTTGGCAGCAACAGGAGAAACATTTTCGATGTTTGATTTTCTAATGATCTTGTGCTTAGACTTTTATGTAGGAAACAGAAAACATTAATTTAGTATTATTATTTACAATTAATCATATCGCTATTTATAATACAGTCATTCGGAGAATACCTGTCTATAGTTTGATCTGTAAAATAAAATTAGGTTAATTTTGATTTACACTTTAACTGAATTAATATATTAAATTTAATTATTACGCCAAGTGCTAAACTAATGAAAATCATTAATTGCAATTCATCAAGTTTGTATAACTTACTCGTCTAGTAAGACCAAAGTGTAAATCACTTATAACTTAATACAAGAAATAGTTTCTCTTTTTTTTTAAAGTGTTTAGATTTTTAATATTTCTTCTTATTTGTTGAAAATGGTGTACATAATAGTGATTCGTAAAAATTTGTTAAATTTAAAAATTCCATAAAGATAGTTGAAATAAATTTCAACAGACCTAGGGTAATTTTTTTTACATCTGTCATTTTTGTTGGAATTTTTTTAAAAGAAAATATTAATGGAACCTTCGAGCTATAAAAAAGTACTATTGATTTATATATAATCATTTTTAATTTTTATTGATAATTTTACGTAAACGTCTACCTCATCAAAAAAGACAAAGTATTTACTTTTAATTTGACACTGCAATGTAACCCATAGTTTGTTTTTGTATAAAATTATATATCTATATTTTATATTAATATAGTCGATTAAAACTTATAAAACGTAGATTGTTGTGTGTTACACATTGAGTAATATTAAAGTATGGGTATAGGGCAGCAAAGTTCATTACAAATATCTGTCGATATCTTTGAATATTTAATGTAATATTGAAAGATTTATTGATGCAAAGTTAAAGGGTATTTTCAGTAAGAGTGCACTTTTTAAAATTAGATTTTTTTTTCTCATGCAAGTGGCAATTCTGAAATTTGACAGCTATCACCTCTATCACGATTATTAAAAATGGAGCACTTTTCGAAAGAACAACGCGTTATAATTGTGAAAACTAATTACAAAACTGGAGAAAGTTACGCTGAAACCGCTCGCAAACTTCGCAAAATTTCAGCCGAGAAAGTGCACCTAATGTGTCAACCATTCGAAGAGTGGTCAAAAAATTTTAAGAAACTGGGTCGATTATGGATAATAAGAATCCTTTGCGTCAATGTACCGCTCGGTCTCTTGAAAACATTGCTACTGTAAACGAGAGTGTCGCCGAAATACCTGAAAACATCAATTCGTCATCGTTCTCAACAACTTCACGAAGCACTATGCAGCGAATTTCGATTAGACACCTACCTTCATGCGTACACGATTCAGTTAACTCAAGAGCTCAAACTAGCAGACCACGGAAAGCGCCGGCAATTCTATCAATTAATGTAATCGGTAATGGAGCAAAGTGAAGTTGATACCAATTTTTCAAAAAAAGTCATTTTCTCCGATTAAGCGCATTTTCATATGAATGACTTCGTGAATACACAAAATTGTCAAATTTGGGACTCATCCTCATGCAATCTATGAGAAACAGATGCATGCACAACGGGTAACTGTCTGGTGCGGATTTTGGTAAGGCGGCGTGATTGGACCTTACTTTTTTGAAAATGAGGCCGAAATCGCAGTGACTGTGAACGGCATTCGTTACAGGAATATGATAACGGACTTCTTGTGACCTCAACTGGACGGTATGAATCTGGACAACATGTGGTTTCAGCAGGACGGCGCAACCTGCCACACCGCGCATGAAACAATCGACTTATTGCAGCAACGATTTCCAGAACACATTATCTCACGAAATTCTGATGTCAACTGGCCACCAAGATCGTGCCTATTTAACGCCGTGGGGTTTAATGAATCTCGGGTTTATGCGAGTAAACCTGAAACAATTCCTGAGCTCAAATCGGAAATCCAACGCGTCATCGGTGAGATACAGCCATATCTCTATTCAAAAGTCATGGAAAATTTCAAGAAAAGGGTAATGGCTTGTCATCGGAGCCGTGGGGGTCATTTACCGAATATTTTATTCCATACTTAATCGGAACATGTCTTCTTGACAATACAATAAAAATTTCACATCTCATCATAAAATACTTGTTTTTATTTTAAAATGAAAAAGTGCACTCTTTCTAATACACCCTATATTATGTCAGTAAAACTCCTTCTATTGCATATTAATATAATAAATATATAATTTTTATTCCACTACCCGAACGGCAACAAACATTAAAATAGTTTACCACTTTACCCGCTGACGAATTAACGATTTCCGTGACAGACGCAAACTCATACTCAAAACTCAAATTCATATTCTCTTTATTGGACAAGATTTGTACAATAACTTCCTAGAGAGGTTAGTAGGGGTTCCTGTTTCGATTCCTGGGCCACAACTCGCCTGGGTAAAAATGTCAGCCTGCCAACATGACCGTTTCGCTGTATAACATGTGAGAGCCTGAGTTGTGTGAGCATGCTTCTCAATCCACAGCCGGTTAGCTCGTTGTCTATAACAATGTATATTTCTTAAATCTTGTTAGTTAGTTTTCAATAGTTTCTACAATCTTGATAAGTATCCTTGTGACATTTATCCTTAATACCGCTAGCCATCGATATGACATCATCACTGCAGTGACATGATTTAAAATAATAAATATATACGAATATGGTTGATTAAAATAGTCCTCTTAATCGTTTTCAGTACTGTAATTAAGAACTTTCGAATTCTATGATATTTTAAATCTATTTCAATACAACCTGGTCATAGTGCAACTACTGCATTCTTGAAAATCACCGATGATATTCATTATGGAATGGAACATCAAAAATTAACTGTACTGACGTTGGTGGATTTTTGTAATGCTTTTAGTACCGTTGATTTTGATATTAAACGGGGTATATTGCGCTCTTTTAACATATCTCTGGATGTCATTGACTGGTTTCGTAGTTACTTGTTTGGACGCCAATAACGTGTTCAGGTACAGAATAATTGCTCAACTTGGCTTTCTACCGTTGCAGGCGTCCCACAAGATGGCAATTTGTCTCCACTCCTGTTCGCAATTTTCATAAACTCTATAACACAAGACCTATTTTCTTAATATCATTTGTATGCAGACGATCTCCAAATTTACACTCAGGCTTCTCTTGATAGCCTTGGCAAGGCCATATACATTATCAACTCTGACCTGGCTTGCATCTTAAATTAATGTAAAATGTATGGTTTAAAAAGAATTCTGTAAAGACTCAAGCTATTATTATCGGTAGTTCCTGATAACATTCTAAAGTTAACTGGTCAAGTCTACCGCCTATCATTGTAAGCGGTAATCTTGTTCCTTACAGTGACAAGGTACACAATTTAGGTATTAACATTGATGCTTGCTACCTCAAGTTAATGATTTGAGTCGGAAAATATACGCAGCTATAAATTCTTTACGTAGACTACCCTTTCCTTCCTCTCCATAGCTAATAAATTTGCGCCTGCAAATTTCCTTCGTCTACCTATCCTCGATTATGCAGATGTTTACTATCTTAATGTGACTGACTGGCATCTTGATAAGCTTGAACATGTTCAAAAGTTATGCTTACGATTTATATTTCCACTACGCAAATATGATCTTGTTTCCAAATTTCGTAGTAGATTCAAGTGGCTACCGATTCGCTTCGCAGGAATACTCAATTCTTACCATATTATACAATGTACTATTCAATCCCTTCACTCGTCCGTGTCTTAAACGTCAGTTTGAATACATTTTTATTTCACGCGATCGTACTCTTCCTTAATTTTTTCTCTTCGTATCCCTGTACATTCCACTTATTTTTTCTAAAACTCTTTCACTATTACGGCGATTCGTCTATGGCACTCTATTATCTTTTAAAAGATTATTTGCTCAACACTTGCTAAAGGATGAAGTTTAAAGAATAATTATGTATACATTCTTTTATTTCTTCATTTAGCTTGCTATCATCATCAGATACTTTGTATTATATTTTGCAATAACGAAGTGCACCGGTTTATGCTTTTATTTTTCTTTTTTTAGTGGGTTGTCTGGAAGAGATTGCTTTCATAGCGATAAGACTGTCCGTTGTATATTTATATAATGATTTATTTTTAGTGGTAACTTTGTTTTTTTCTTTTTCATTTCGTGTACAATAAAGTATATTCTTAATATTGTTATATTAATAAGTAAATATCACCACTGTGAAACAACATTTCCCAAATTCCAGAAAAAATAGTCGTAAATACCTTAGACTATGTGTCTGTTAGTATTTTAATCAAAATAAATAGTTCGCTTTCAAATTCAAATTTATTATATAGTTTATTTAGTTAGACCCTCAAAGGCGCTTTTGGACGGTCGAATTGATTCCAACGCCGGTTTCAAAAAGTACTCTCCTGAGAATAAATATACATATAATTTATTGTAGATTTACACTTTTTACCAAAAAACAGTTAACAAAAAAAACGTTGCTTTGAATGACGCTGTAGCTAATGAAATTACTGGTATACCGCGATTTGAAATGCTACGTCACAAAACGACCAGCTAACGCAATATTGTGTTAATTGCATTCTATACTCATCCGAAAACATATTCTAGTCATATTAAACAAAAAATTATGCAAAAATAATCGATTTAAGAGCTAACTAAAAGTTGAAAATTTACACAAGAAGACTAAATAAGTACATTTGCTCTTATTTATCTTAAAAAAATACACTGTAGTTTTTGAGAAATATCACAACACTAATAACTATAATTGATAATGTCAACACTAAAATATATTTCAGTGCGATTTAAATTATTCTATAACGATACATATAATTTTGTAGATAATGAAATATCATAAAATTCACATTTTTTTCCATGCTGTAATTTTATAACTCTGCGTGATAAATTTTTTTATTCTCGATTTTAATAGAATAACGCAAAAATTTCATTGAACACTTATACATTAGCATTATCTGCTTTTTCTAAAGACAATTTTTGTTTTTGTCATATTTGGCATTAGGAGCATATTACTAATGTAGGTTTAATAAAACGAAATGGGGATATATTAGTTATAAGTACTTGTACAAACTCGTTAAAATGCACTAAATTGTAATCAGTTAATTTCTGTTGTTCTGTTGAGTTATTTTTATTGATAGTCTCATAGATCAAAGTAAAGATTTCTTTATTGTTTGGAATAATTTTGAACTAACTTAATCATCAAATAATTAATTATCTACGTACATTCGTAACGTTCCCTTAACTGAGAATAATTGACAAGAAATTCAATAAGATTTATTTTGTTTATGTAATTTTGTAATTATTTTTTTTTATAATTTATTAAAAGAAAGTGTAAAAAGAAAGTTTAGTTTTACATATCACCGTTTTTGTAGATTAACAACAGTTTTCTTATTTAGTTTTTTTTATCATTTTAATATCTATAAACACATAAATCATAGATTATTCGATAGCAACTACATAATTAAAAACATCATTATAAATTCAAAACTTAATGTGTAGCAAAGTGATAATCCTTGCGTCAAATGTAAATTAGCAATTTAGAAACATTTCTGGAAAATATAACAACTGTTATTTTAAAAGTACAATGAAAAATGTATATATTTCTTGTAATGTAACTATGTATAAATCAGTTTTGAGCTGTGCATCAATACATATGACACAGGTGTGAGCCCTGTTAGTGTTAATGAATGTCATCTGACCTGTTGATCAAATTGAAGCTTGCTTGACCGGAACACGGAAACTGTCGGGATGTTATCATGAGTAATTAATAACATCCGGCATCCCTTGTGCTATTTACGCTGAATGGCACGTTACAACAAAAAACGTTTATACAGCTACATGTTCAATATTGCTAACACTGATTTAACGATTTCACGACGATTGTAATGATGGTGTTATTTCGATTTTCGCGCTATTCGCGTCGAATCGAACGAAGCGGACGCGCGTTCCGGGCCGCTGAGCCGCCCAACTGACGGGCGGGAACAAATACGTTCACATGGCCCCTGTTAGTCAGGGCTGCGCACACTCGCCTGTTGTCGGGATTCGACGCTACATGTCTGCTTTCCTTAAATCTCTAACATATTAAATTCATTAAAACAATTTACCAAAAACCTATACACACGTACACACGCTTTACTGCACAGAAACATGCCCGTAAACACGCTTTTACAAACATTCAAACGCACACCATACACAACCACATATTAAAATAAAGACTTATCTTACTACTTAAAATTACTGTTTTGTTAAAAAGTCAGGGATATCCATATAATAATAATTATAGAAAATATAAATGTTATGAAAGTATGTAACACAAGATTTTGAACTTAAAGGGGAGCCACAGACCTTGTTATTTTTACTATGTAAAAATTAGAAATAAACTATTATTTGATTTTTGATTTCGATTTTGATATTAAAGCTGCACCTTTTAACCTTTTTGAATTGAATTTGACTTTTTGATTGAATTGACCGTCACAAACATTTAGGGCGCGGTGTCATGGGTGCCACGGTTTTATTTTTATAATACATAATGTTATAATCTAAATTATAATTTAATAATAAAGATTGATAATTAATATTTTCTTTACACTATATACATTTTTCTTTCATCCTTTCTAATAATTCTTAACTCAAAAGACCTTTTCTAGCTAATGTAAACTTGCAGCGTCCGCTACGAAATATCTCGTAGTTGGCAGTCAATGGGTTAAACTCATTGTTATTTATGGCATTAATGTCTATATGTAAATTAGCAAATATTTTTTTTGATTTATTTCATTTAACAGTTTAAATAGAATTTTTCACCACATGTATATTAATTGTAGCCAGCGTTATTTTACCACTAACCCGTCTAATGGCACTATGTTGGTTCTTTGCGAAAACTATGTGGTGAATGATAAATATACCGACAAAGATAATAGACGTGACATAAGTGAGTCGAACAAACTCTAGTATTTATGGTACTGAAGGGTACAAACAAAAAGTCTTGATTATATGTGCGGATGGCAAAGTATTAATATTTTATTTCCTCGGTCAGTTAGAGAAACAGTTGAGATGTTGAGTTCTATAAGTATAAATTAGTGCAAAAAAGTAATAAATTGAGGAATAGCATGTACTTGAAATAAAGTAAATACAAATGTAAACATTTCATTGTGGACACAGGATGAGATCTCAACGGAACGCGTATATTTTTTGTTACTTTCTATGCTAGACCACGCGTGGGACTATTTAGGAGTACATGGTAATTCGGTTTTCATAATCCCTATTTCTTTGTAGAAAATGTTGGCAGGGAAATAAATAAAATAACATTCACCTAAAATTTATCGATTGTCAAAAGCCATAAAAAATTATAACTGGCTTAAACATTTTATAATTCTTTAAAATTTAAAACATAAATGTGTTCTGTTCGAATATCGTCTGTCAAACAGAAAACGATTTCGATCTTATAGCTTTTAAACGCATTCAAGTATTGTGTTTAACGAAAAGATAGACGTACTTCGCTAGAAGATATAGTTTTTCAAGTTCGCATAATAATTTGTTTATAAGGCAGGAATTATCTAAGATGGTGTAAGTTTAATCTTATTTTTATTATTTAATGTAACTATAAACGTAACTAAAAATGCTAGTCTGACAAAGTATTTCATATTTGATTTTACCTTATTTATATTACTATACATCGATAAAAATAGCTGCCATGATTAATTATTATTAATATAATCTAACAAGATGATATTAATAATAATTACGGTGAGTTGATTCTGCAGCATTCCTCACACTTGAACATAGTCATCGTTCTTTATAACATAAGAATTACGTTAAAGTAAGTAAATAATTTACTCTATAAAAGGCTATAGCGCTTTCTGATCAGTAACGTCTGCCCACTACAAGATGCCGCAGCAAGAGATGTATTCTGCGTCAAATTAGATACAAACATTTAGGAGAAAACTGAAATTTAAGTCATGGTGAGGTTGATTCTCGAACGAAATATGAAATATACTTGATAGTTTATATAGTTTTTAGTTTAGTTTCTTTAAAATCTCCCAAAAAGAAATAAATTATAACAAGAAGCTAGCTTAAATTGTTACATTTCGTAATGTTTTATTTTCTGCATTTTAATTAGATTCGGCAGTAGACCGGAAGAACCAAATATGACTAAAAAGCAGAAGTTAAAGTTTTTTTTAGTCGCACACTGGAAAGGGACTTTGTGTCTTGTTATACCGCTTCTTGGACTTCTTCTCGTGTTTCCGGAGTGTAAAGTAAATTATATTAAAATGTCATGAATGTTATAAGTTTTATCATCTTATATTTTCCATAATACACCTTCGCTGCAGGTTAGGCCGGATATATACCGGCTAAAATCCCACGCTATTTCCCGCCATTTTGAGCTGGGATTGTTAGAACATTTACGTACATTAGCAGATTATCACAGTCCTGAAAATGTCAACCTTTTTATGGTGCTATCTTTGAAAATTTACAGTTAAACGCCACTTACAAACGATTCAACTCCGGAATCTACAAGGACCAGCATTCTCTTGTTTCATCGCTTGAGCCAGCCTTATTTTATTTATGACGTTGTAGCAAATATATTAAATTTCATATTTTTTTCAATGTTTTCTAAAGCCGAACAGTACTTATTTGAATTTGAAAAAGATATCTTACTTAATGCATCGTAGCATTAAATATTTTATACAATTCCTAATGATTAGAGTGTGCTGAGCATACGTTAACCGATACATGGGAATAAATTAAAAATTCTCCGGCACCCACAGACGTATGCTTCAGAAAATATAATTAATATTATTATATAAGAAAAAATTGGGCTATTTCTTGCGTAGTTTAAATCGTATATATAAACTATTTATTTATTCCTAATGCTATTTTATTATTTTTTAATTTACTAGTGCTTCCTTACAAAATTATAGACTGATTCGTTAATTTATTTTTACTTTTTCAGCCACATCAATGGTGTGCTTATACTCTAATTGTTATGGCAATTTTTTGGGTAACTGAGTGCATTCCTTTACCAGTGACTTCCTTTCTACCAATTATAGTATTTCCTTTGACGGGAGTCAATAATACTACTGACACCTGTATGGCATACATTAGTGTAAGTTTGTCTAGACTTAGGTTTAAAAAGAAATTCGGGTGATTTGTCAATATTTCTATAAAGGAGTTTAACTTGAAAATTTGTTTACAGGATAGCTTAATGATGTTTTTGGGGAGTCTCATTCTAGCTTCTTGTGTGGAGCAGTCAGGTCTACACGTACGTTTAGCTTACCTTGCCGTTCGGACTATTGGCTTTACTCATTTGAGGTAAATCTGGTTGACAGATATAACTTTAACACACACACGTTTATTAGCAATCAACCAGTATTAAGTTTAAAGTTTAGAAAAAAAAGTTTAAGCACGGAAATAAATAGAACTGCAATTGAATACCGATGAATTACATTGTTTATCGACATTAAACCATATGCAGAAGTTGTTTGAAAGAACCTGCCCATTCTTTTCCTAACACTAATCTTAAGTCAAACGTGGTTGTTCAACCTATTCACACTTAAACGGATTAGCTTAATAAATGGTGTTAATTTATTGATAATGTTAACCAACAGGCTCTTAACCTCCATGAGTTGTGTCACTATGTTTGTTTCTATGTGGATTACAAATACGGCAGCCACAACAATGATGGTACCTATTAACTTCGCTGTGTTAAGAGTATTTGAACAAGTAGGTATTGAATCCGTATCTATTCCAAGATTCCATAGAATTTGCTTATAACTTGACATGTAATGTATGCACAGTAATTTACCTCACAATTCTTTTTCAAATTTATTCTTATCGTTAGCCTATCGGAATTAGTCATAAAAATATACATGTTTTTGATGTAATACTGGGCGTGGAGTGGGTTTCAGATAATTATAAAATTAAAAATCTTACTGACTGTCCGACTGACGATGTGTTAGATATATCAAAGTACAATTTCAACTGCTGGTCCTTGAGGAACAAAAATTATATATTGTTTGTAATACGTAGTATTATTACGCCCATAGTAGCAGACTTGTGACGACAACTGGTATTGCAGATAGTACACACTCGCTTCTCTGGACGTAGTATTTTTTTCAGTTTATTATGAAATTTTATTTAAGTTTATTAGAATTTTGCGAAAGCAAGATCTAATACGTTAACTAAATACAATAATTATATGTCAAACTAAATACAGTATATTTAATCAAGGAATCGTTTATTTTTGTGAGAAAAAATAATCCAAATCAAATCCATGATATAATGATAAAAAGTAGCCTATATTACCTACTTAGTACCTACTTTCCAAGTTTCGTGAAAATTCGTTAAGTAGATTTTACGTCATTGCGATCAGAGACACAGACAATAAATTGAAAAAAAAATCACATATTCGTAAAACGTGTAAAAGCTTATTCAATGTACAGATAGGACTTTTACTTTTATTATGTTCTTAATTAGTTTTATATTGTAGGAGTAATAAAAAAATATTTTGATATATTGATGAACATCTTATTTAAATCCAATTATTATTAACGTCTTTGTTGCTAATTGGAGATTTTTATGTTACAGCAAAAGTTATTAAAGTTATATGATATAAGTTCTGATGGGGATAAAATTGCCTCAGATTTAACCACGTGTTACTTCTGTGCGGCTACATATTCCGCAACAATAGGTTTGTTAAATTTCGTTATCTTCGCAAACCTCGTGCATTAATTATTATTTTTCAAGTTTATTAATTTTTAGGAATGTAATAAAAAAAGTTAGTAATGTACTCGGTAGGAGAGGTAGCTTTGCTTTAGTAGGTGTATACCTAAACCATCACCTGGAACTGAGATGTATCACAGGTAGTTACTTTACATGAAATAATAAGACGAGCAAAGATGTTCACGAAACGGAAAAATCCATATTTTCTTTCAGGGTTTTAAATAAATCCGGGAACATTCGCTCGAGGGACAAACACGTCAGCTTAACACAATTTTTCTAGTGTAGTCTTGTAGTGTACGGTATATATAGTCTCGTCAGCAAAATTATAGCTTTATCTTTAATCAGTAAGCTGCCATTTTGGAGTGATCCAACAGTTGCTTACTTTGGCATTTTGTATTTGTAAATGATGATATGATGATATGTCGTAAATTTACTAAAACTTTTAATAAAATTTATAATGTAAAATAGCCATCGATAAGGGACTGATCTAGCCAAATTGACAAATTCCCTTAAATAATTTAGGTCAGAAGGACATTTCTTACTGGTATTATGATATCATAGACGTTTCAAAGTGAATTATTACTTTACAGGTGGCATCGGTACTTTAGTTGGTACTGCAACTAATTTAGTGATGAAGGGACTTTTACAAAAGTATTTTTGATTTTTTTTTAAGTAATCAGTAAAACTTAATTAAAAACATCATCGTTATCTATTACTAAAGTTCACTTGAATTCCATGTTAAGTTTAAACATACCTCTTTTTAATTACAAAATAAGATTGGTTAAATTAAATTACCTAACACGTAGCTTTTGAAGTCCTCGGATACTATTTTAAGTAATAATACTAATTAAAAAATGAGCATATTATTTGGACGTCATTTGGATCAACGTATTTTTAGATATGTTAAAAAAAACCTCCCCCCCCCCATGATCTGCCAGTAGT
>DWQX01000652.1:0-38305 GCA_018245475.1 Pharmacophagus antenor
ATTTTATATATATATAATTATTTTTAGTAGCGACGTTGTATCGTCAAACAGGCAGAAGAGCTAAATTAATTACTACAACAAAATAACAATTAATACAATTTTTAATTAAAATGATAATTAAAAATTGTTATAAATAGTTAACTAAGGTATACAGAATTTAATATTAGGTTGGCCTACGTACAAAAAAAAATGTGTACTAATATTAAATCTTTACATTAAATAAATAAATAAAATTACTTTTATCTAGTTCTTTAACCATCTTTAATGAAAGTATAGTCGATGCTCATTCATAAATTCCTTTAAACAACTATCGATAGCTTATCAACTAAAAAAAAAGATGTGCTTAACGGACTTTTAAAGTTGGCAGCACTACTAATACCGTAAAATAAAAAGTACCTGGGTATTTTATCGTAGCTATCCCATCCTGTCAGACAATTGTAAGAGCTGTATCTGCTTACGGCTGCCATGTTAGTTTATATCTCCAATAGATCGCCGTCACTTTATTGCTCGTAATATATACGGTCGGGACGAGCGCGCGAACTTACTCCGCACGATGTCTCTGAACAACTGACGGCTGTGCACAACCCCGCGATTTTAGAGTATCTATTCCCCTACGAATAATTGTTGTCCGTCTACGGACGAATTTATCCGTCAGCCATTAGACGTCTTATTCACGAATTAACGATAGAAACAACTTTCCATAACAATATACAGATATAAAAATAAAATTGAAATGCTAATAAACTACTGAAATTTTTAAAAAGAAAGGACAGTCAATTTTAAGAACGAAATAGTTTTTGCCATTTAGCTTTTGAAGCTTCAGAAAAACTTTTCAAACTTATTATAGTCCTCTTTTTAGTCAGTAAAAGTTTTAAAGTTCAGTAAATTTTTATATCATTCTATTTGTAAGGTACCCCTATAATTAAATATTATTTCCCTTGAAATATCTAAAGACAATGTATATTTTCATTAATAAACTGCGGACATAAAATGTTTTACACATAAATGTTAATAAATTTCCTTTTTAATAGTCCCCAATTTCTAGACTTCATATACATACAAAATAAGGTAAGGTATTCTTTAAATTGTATAGGTACATTTGAGCAACATGTGGGAAATATGACACAAATACATTATCATTTGTCACATTCAGTGTAGACGAACAACAAATTAGAACAAACCAAAATTCAGGTCAACACGTTATAGGTCAATCGCTAAATGAGAGAAATGTTACCGCGTCCATTTTTAACTTCCAAATTTAATTTTTAATAAAAATGATTTAATGTTACATTAATGAAGAGCGCGGGGTTGTCGAAATTTTTCTCTGGAGAAGGACGCGAAGAAGGCAAGCGCCTCGCACCGAGTTTCCAGTAGATTGGCGCCGTACGCCTAGTCGTTCGCCAGTTGACTGAATGTGTGCGTACCATCCAACGTGTAGCTTGACTTAACCACCGCTTAATGTACAATCGCGACGTAGACGCGTACATTAGTAAAATTACACGGAAAAATATGTTACGTATAATTTTTTTTACTAACATCGATATCGATCACAAGGTACGAATCGTTTCTAATTGTACAGCTTATATTTTTTATCGGATATGGGCTAACCCTTGATCTCTACTTTACCTGATTTCGAGTGACAATGAGGTCGTAAATGGGGAAACGTGTTCATCCGGAATAATTCTGGCTGTCACAAGTATGACTGACGGAACACAGCAGTGCTGTTATGGCGGCAGGTTGACCTTGAGGGTTGTGGCTAGCCAGGAGGGTTTGAAAAACCCTTCCACCGTCTAGACTCCACTACTTTTGTGGCCCGGGATCTACGCGTTACAAAGCAAGCAGATAAACCATAGTGTCACGGAAGCAGTCCAAAATTTCGTTTATGGAATCAAGAGGAGGTTGGGTAGAAAATTGATGTAAAATTAATATGAATATTTTCTAGTAATGAATATAATAAATAGGACAATATTTATGCATAAATTAAAATGTGCACACGCGTACTAATAACTATAATGCCAAACTTTGACGTCAAGTTGCATTGTTATTCGCATCGATATACTTTTAAATGATTTAAGAAAAAGTAATAAAGGATTAAAAAATTATAATTTTTTTAAAAATATTTATTTTTATATCGAACGTGTTCTATAATTACACTGATAATGCACTTCATTCAGTTGCTACACTTCGTAGACGGGTCATAGGATATGTAGCAGAAAAATGTATACGTCTGCCCTCTCAAATATTTATTCCCTTATTCTCTCCCTGCGACATTTTTGGGATAAAACAGAGTGACGTATCTCAACGACGCAACATTCGGGTAGACAAATGTGAATAAATTTTATAAGAAATAATCACTGGCGAGAGACTCCAAACTAATATATATTTGTGTTTTTTGTACAACATAGCATAAGTATAGATACGAGTAAAACTCGAGATGTTTTTGAAACATTACTTTTAAAACTGCAGGCTATCCACATATCATCTTGTTGTTTAAGCGCTATACTTACATATTTCTTTGTATTGCAGAAATATTTTTTTCCGTTGCTAAAGAGGAACGATATTTTCTCAGTGAGACCTTCATACTAATTGTGTTAAAATTATTTATATGTGATTTATATTATATTGTGAGTAGTGTTATTTTAGCTAAAGATTTATCCGCCTTAAACTAAAAAGACACATCTATTTTATTTGGTGCGGAGTAATCTTTGAAATTAATATTTGAACACGTTTCGATTGGCATTGTTAAAGATACAACGGTAAGATATATCATGTTCACCAAAATAGACTTAAACCAGTGTTAAATTCTTTACAAAAAAAAAACAAATTTAACACTAATGTGCTCATTTAAAAATCTTAATATATAACATATTACGATATAATATTGCACCCCTAGTGCGACACTTTCAATTATGCGAAAGGGCAAATTTTCAGAAGGGCCATTTAAAATTTTGTATCGTAAAAAAAATATGATATTTCTTGATTTACAAAAAATTAACAAGTATATCATAACGTCGACGTTTAGTTTCTAAATGAAAAAATAATGCCCCAATAATATTTGTTGAAAACATATAATTATTACGTTTTTAAAATATTAGATACTTAAATTTTGCAAAATTAACAGTGTCGCAATAAGTGTGTGGTGATGTCAACCACACTTAATACTTAAGACATGATTATTCTTAAAAGACAAGGATCAAAATGATAATACTACTGACTTGTACATAAATTTTATGCAGTATTCAAGGTGTCTGAATCACATTAGCGTTCACTAGTGGAAGACATGCTCGTTCGCTTATTATATATACTACGAACAGCGAAAGACAACAAAGCTTATGAAAACGCCTTTACATTTAGTACATTAGAGATTTCGTTTTGTAAGAACTGTAATCCATTTGAGCGCTCTTCTTAGTAGACTCCCATTGCCGTTTCATTAAATTTAATGTAGACGTCGGTTACATAGACAGGTATGTGTTATTTAACGCTACAAGTTCGTCGGGGACAAAGATTGCGACCCGCTTACTTTTATAGAATTATAGGAAGCACGTCTCGACATTTAAGAAATCAGTACTATTTCATCCGTTTTTTTTAATGTTTCCAGGAGGCAGATTTGTAATATGTTATGAGGTCATAGTCGCTTATCTTCGAATATGGAGATCACTAGTAAGATAACAGGTTCATTTAAATCGTTTATTCAACATAATAGAATTGCAATTTTCTGGTCGTTATGCATATAAAGGGTGAAGTACTTTGTATATACTTCCCATCATAGGGTTTCATTGTCACTTAACATCGGGTGAAATTGAGAGAAAGTGATAGTGCATTGCCGTAAAAATAAAGGCTCCGATATTTTATAATAAGTCATGTAGGTAGCTGGATGGGGATGAGAGAAAGCGACATAAAATACCAGGTGATTTCGCAAAATTTCGTCTTTCATCTAAAGATGAATTGAAGACACTAAAGTCGTGACCTATATTTCTCAACAATAAACATCTGCGTAACATCGCTAGCCAAAAGCTTTTTTACTTCGTGACTATCACGCGGGCATAATTGTTGTTGAATGTATTAGTGACTCATTAAATTTTTAAGAAAATCTGTTTTTCTTTTATTTATTTTTTTAAATGAAAGAGACAACAGTGAAAGCGGAATGTATCGTCTATCTGCTTACTTAGCCACAAAAAAGTAACATGTTCGATTAAGGAAGATTGAGGCGTAAGAAAAATAGTACGTTTAAATTTAGTTATTGTGTATTAGGTTGTACATTAATGTATAATTTTACTCTGTGTATATGTCAAAATACTTTATCTAAACAGTTGCTATATATATATGTATTTAAATTCGTTTTGAACTTAAACTCCTGGTATATTCGTGATTACTTTTATCAACAAGTCTAGTTTACAATTTTTTCATATATCTGACTTAAAACCAAGAAAATTCAGTAGCAGGGTATCATTCACCTGAATGATATCCTGCTACTACTACACTACTAAGTTTATCTTATTATTATTAATATTATATATATTTAAGTTTGGGAGAGCAAACAAGCAAAGTTAAATTAAAAAGTATCTTATTCACGATTACGAGATTTCCAATTAAATTTCACTAATAACATGAATATTTGTTTATAAATAAATAGTACAAAGGTGTATTAGTAAATTAGTAGTAAGAAACGAAAAGTTATAAAAATAAAAAAATTAAGATGGCGAAATTATTCTTAGGCTGTTGAAATTAAATTTATCAATTTTTTTTAAATCTAATCTACAACACATATACATGAATGTACAAAAAGGTGCAAGACAAAATTTACCAAAACTATCATTTCGCGTTAGAGACTATAGCAGGATTTATACATTATTTAAAAGCGTAAGGTAGAGGAGTCGTGACATTCGAAATATGTCAACCTTAATGGACCCTCAGTGTAATCATTTATCCAATACCAGCTGTCTTTATATTTATGTAAATGAAAATTCTATATTATTGTCAATTCAAATTAAGAGTTTGTCAATTACATTTTTACGGGTATAGTTCTAAATTACATCCTTTGAGAGAAATAAGTTTTCTTTTTCTATCATCATTTATTGTACAACCTCACTAGACGTTACACGTTTGCTTCTCTGAGCAAGGTAGTGATAGCTCGCGAATCACCGGATTCGCGAGCCAGTTTCGATGAAGCTGTAATAGTCGTCAATAAGACTAACAGCGCAAACTTCACCGAATCCAGCAGAGCAAGGTAGTTACTCTATTTGATTTTAAGATCAATCTTCCTCAAATACATCAATACATCATTAAAAAAAAAAAACATTGAAATTTGAACTTTTGTTTCCCTATGGGTAAAAATTCAAGAAATCCTTTCTTAATTGATACCTACACAACGCAAAGAATACACGTTCCAAATTTCATGTCACTAGGACCAATAGTTTAAGCTTCGTGTTGATAGTCAGTCAGTCATGAAATTAGTCAGGATTTTGAATGTTATAAGTAAAGATGAAGTGAAAATAGTATTTTATTTTGTCATATTGGCAAAAGATGGTAACTCCGTGATTTTCTTTTTTATAATACCTTATATAGACTAGCACTTGACCACGATCCCTGATAGTATTTAGTCTAGAGTATAATAATAAAGCATAAAAGTCTAGAAAAAGCTAATTCACTTGTTCTCATAAAGACCATTGCATCTCATCTGGACGGAAACATCGACATCGTAAACTATTCCAATTCTCCCCTATGTTCTAATGCTATTCATTCTTTTGTCCAACAGTAAAAGAAAGATTGTGTCTCCACGTTCGATGGTAATATGAGTGATTGTTTGCGACTGGCTGGAAGAGTCTTGAGTTTATTCTTATTTTTGATATAACATATTTTATGTTGTCATTATTATACGTGCAATCAGTTTTTATATATTGCATGGTAAAACACTCCAAGATTGAGATTATTACACAGTTGTGGCTTTTTTATTTCATTACTCTTCTCTTTAACATTATAGTATACATATAGCAGTAGTCGTCTATTGCATTTTTACAAGTGGTCAATCACAGTACATTCGTTATAAGAGGGTAGTCAAAAATTAGGCATAAAACAATAATATTTTTTATCTATATAACAGTTATGGCGATCTTTTATAACAAACTAATAGTTAACGCTTATCAACCATGGGCTGATTTAGTGGGCAATGAGGTTACGCAATCTCGAAACCTTTGATTTCGACGAAAATTTTAGTGGCCTTCAACTCCAGTCCTTAATCATCAGTTCGCTAGCTTTCTGTTATATGTTGTCCATGTTAGTAAATTACTTCTACTAGGCATTGTGGTGGTGCTAATCTATATAGAATCTTGGCAATTAATATAATAAGTAAAAACAAAAACAAAATATAATTTTATGGAAAACTATTGATATCGATTGAGGTAAGGTGTTTAAAAGTTACAGGTAACCCACATGAAAGCGATGAAATATTAATGTAATCGCAGGTGTCCAGGTGCACTTTCCTCAAAAATCAATAAATCCATATTTATGGTGTGCTATGTGAACAATCAATTTGTTCGTAAAAAATTAATAAGTGTTGAATGAGTACAAGGTTAGGTCAGCTGCTATACTGTTCTTTATTCAAAATATTATTCACACATATTTGTATTGAAAAAAATGAAAGTATTTTGTGAATTGTGATGATAAAAGTAATAGTTAATTTTATTAATAAATATTTCCAAAATTTAATTTGTCAACATAAAATTGTATGCAGAAAATATGAAGTTAATTTACAGGCAGGAATTTTGGGCGTAATATTATAGAGCATTTTAAAATTCTCTTATTTACTTATTTTTGATATGTTCTCTTTAACTGGGTAAAAAAACTTATTTGAAAGAGGATTTTCGAGTAGACCTGACGATTTACAGCTAAGGCCTCATTGTCACTTAGCATTATATATAAATTGACGTTAAGTGTTATCATATTGTCGATAAACAAAATAGAAATGTAATTCCCTTAACAGTGGTACAGATTAATACCGTTTCAGCTTGCTGTCAATTTGTAAATGAATATTTCGAGAATTAATAAACTTAAAGTAATTAACGTTTAACCTTCTGGCCTTTCTCTACCAAATGAAGATAAAAACCCGTTTGAACGCTGGCTTTAGCTCATAACTTTACTACGCAAGCACACGTCTCGTGCTGCACGTGAAAAACAAACAAACATAACCGGAGTTCAAGCAGACTTTTTACCCTCTCAAAGGCTTTGTATAACATGAATACCCGAAAAGAAAATATATACAGAAATAATAATACTACTTACTTATTATAATCATTCTTTTCTCAAAGAATCGAGCTTATCATGAATAAATATCGGAAAAACGAAACACGCTGTATAGGTAAAGAAAATTATGGACAGTCGGAAAATCGATCTTTTCTATTTACCTACACCACCAGTTGGCAACTTTCAACTTTTACGAAATTTTTTTATCGTTGGTTAAAATCTTAAAACAATAACTAATGTAATAATACCGCTGTATAAAGTAAAAAAAAAATTCATTTACAAAATGAAAATCCATAAATATACATGCTACATAATAAATCTGTTTAAAATAATAATAACGAATATAAAAATCTTATTATGGTGCAATATTTTCATTGTCCTATCTTTATTCTTATCTTTATTTCAGTATATTAACACTAGATTTACGGACGTATTTTCATTTCGAGTCTGTGGTAATTGGTTTCATTTTTGTATTTTTATACTTTTCTGTTATGCCAAAAATTAATGAAACAATATTGTTGGAAACGTTTAAGAGAAATAAAGAAGTCTTATGCATTTGAGTATACATAACTTTTTATTGAACGGTAACCCGTCAAAATGACGAGTCCCGTAAATCATTTCACCTGCAATTCATAATTATATAAGTAAATCGTTAGAAAATGTTTACAAGATGTAACCAATAAACAATTTAAAGAAAATAATTAAACCACAGTTTACGCTAGTGGTGTTAATAAACGAAAATATGTTAAAGATTTTAAGAAACAGAATAAATATAATATAAATAAATTAAACTTGCATTGCCGGGTTTCACCACTAGTGATATAAACATTTTTATTTTTATGACGCAATGATTTTGCATTCACTAATGTGTTGGAAATCGGGCCACGCAGCCGAACAAAGGCGGGCGGCTATATCGTAACGTGTTATTGAAAACATGATAGCCTACTACCATTTTAAAGGTCAGCTATGCAGCTGCGACTACCAGAGTATTGCGGCTAGCTATGAGCAGCGGTGATCACTTTGCATCACGTAATCCGGTCGTTAGTTTGTTTACGCTGACTATAAAAAAAAAGTATGACAATAATCACAGCAATGTCTTGGTGCCGCTACGAACACATACCCGCGATTATAATGTCGTGTATTTAAGATGATGAGGAAGAATTGGTTTTCTTCGATCGCTTGCGTTTTAGTAAAAGCAGGTATTAGATACGAATAAAACATGTTTTTATATAATTATTATTAGTTATAATAATTATATAAAAATTTACAAAAAAAATAGGAACAGTGTACCTAATAGTATAAAGCATTTTTTGCCAGTCTACCTGACGATGTAAATTTGAGGCAGTCGTATTGCTTTAATCGACATTGACGATTAAGGAATTAAAAGTATTCAAGCACAAAATAAAATAATACATTATTTTTAACACCAGAGTTTACGTTATAGGTAAGAATAACTTGTTCTTTCTTTTTTGTTAAAAAAAACTTAATGAAGCAACATTAAAAGCATTTTATTATTTATTAAACTAAAGCTTATATTCGTGTTAAAAGTGTACCATTATTATAGTAAAGGGTTGTAATCAGAGCGGAAACCTTATGCGTTTAAATGAGTTCATTAATTTTTAATCTAAATTCACAAAGCAAGCTCATTAGCGACTCTTCACATATTTCTGTTCCAAGACTGTGAAGTGAATGTAAAATAAAGTAAATTAAATATAGAGCATGCATGTAATAATTATTTGTATAACAAATAAATTGTATTATTTAGAAAATATTGACCTAAAATATTTATTTATTTAATTTTTAAGTTAGATCACAGTCTTAATACTACTGATTGAAATCCCCAGAAACATGAACCTACTTAACATTTATACTTTTTAAATAATCAAATATTGTATATAAAAAGATAAAATAATATTATGTAAATTAATACTATTTATTATTATATACATAAAATTTGTTAGTATTAAAGCAAACTGCACAATAATCTCGGTTTATCGTCACTAAAACAAAAATACGTAATCTATACATATAAAATTCAAAGCATGACTGATTGGTCTATATGTCGACGCATAGCCTAAACTAATTTGGAGAAGCTTTCTTAGAGATGTGTAGGTCTCAGCTTTCGAAATTCTACCCTTTACAGAGGGTAAGGGGGATTCAAATTTAGATGGAACTCTTATTCTCTCGATGGATTCGAAGTTTGCTACAGATATTGAAACGGGATTTATGTTAATATTAAATAACGAAAATAACCACGCCCACAGAAGCGAGCTAATGAAACCAGTTAACCTTTAAATGCATGATTTTTCTCAAAGTAATAAATCACCTACCAAATTCATATGTAAATAAAACAAAATTATTTTGCTAATTTTTCCTTTTGTTTAGTAGCAAATACTACGCCTGAAATACAATCTGTACGCGTTTCGCCACTACACGAAACATCGTTAATTGATGTTACGGGTTCGAACGACAGCACAAGTCCATATGTAATAAAAAAATTATATTTTACCTCTAAAAGTAATGCTATAATTATCTTGGTTGTGTATTGTTATCACTGTGCATTCGAGATTGCATACACACACTTATACGCACACATACACAAATTTTGAAATGAAGAGAAAATTAATAGTTTAGACAAATGGTAACATTATGAAATTAAGGGTTAAACTGTATACGACTGCGAAGGAAGTAAAGAATGAAAAAAAGAAACATTCAGTACAATAACAAACAATTGATAGGCAATTAGAAAAGACTATAATGAAAATATGTCATGCAATAAAATAATATTCAAATATAAGCATAAGAGAATAATCGTATCTTAATCGAAAAAACCAAACAAAAACGAATGTAGAAAAAGGTGAAATAGTTTGAATGATACTAATTATATATTAGAAGATAAACCGATACAATAATAAAAATGGAAGTGACCCCCCATATTGCAGTTTCAAATGTATTATAAATTTTTACAATTAAAAACTGATATATACGTAAACTTGGATTCACTTATTGCTTACTTGGCTAAGAATTAATAGTTACAGTCAAAATTCAAAAGCAGAAATATTAAGATCAATAAATTATTTCGCTTAATATGTCAAGTACTTTAATAAAAAGTTTATGAGAAAGAATAAACTTTAAGCATTTTTTAACCTATTTAATAACTTTGATCTTTTGTAAAAAGAATTATATGAAATCATTAAACAAATAATGTCTGCGTATAAACTGCATAACTAAATTTTGTTTTACCGCTTATCTTAGTAAGAAGGAGATTACCAATTCGATTTCCATGCGATATAAGTAGTAGTTTAGGTAATGGTAGGATTTTTCGAATTTGCCTCCACCCTCAATGCCTGCCCCTATAATACGCATTGCTATATTCCGACACACACACATATAAGAGCCAGAGTATTCGGAGTGGATAGCACTTTACCATATACGGCCTCATTGTCTCTTAATATCATGTGGAATAGGTATCTAGTATTGCCGTATAAAAATGAAAAGCGAAAACCTAAAAATAAACTACATTGGTATTTGTTTCGCTTTATATCAACCAAGTAGTATTGTGTAAAAATTACATACACCAATCGGAACGTTACCGTAATATTTAAATCACTACTGGAATAGAAATTTAAAAGTCATGGTCATTAGCTCAAAATGAAGATGTGCTTACAATCATATTGTCAGTCTTCATCATAATCATCATCAGCCTATATCAGTCCATTTCTGGACATAAGCCTCTCTAAGAGCACGCCTCTGAGCTCTGAATATTATTAGAGAAACCATTAATTTAATATGCTCTTCTGGGAAGTCATAGCCCTACGTAGTCAGTCTACTTAAGAGCTACGATTATTACGTACACTGAATTCAATTCTATCTCCTACTTGGGTTTTATGAATATATTGTTTTAATTATTTTGTAAATATGTTTTCTTAATATGTCATCCTTTTTATATTCATGTAAATACAATTTGTATATGCAGTTGTAAAGAAAATATTTTTAAAATTTAGGACAGATTGTCAACTGTCATCAATTTTGCATAGTAATAAGTATTATTCAACAACCACGTTGTCATTAATAATCGTTACGCTATCTCGCAATATAATTCGCTAATATTTTTTTACACTTTACGGTACGAGCGAATCAGCATTATAAAACTGAACCTCGCTATCCAAAAACTAATGAACAATATACGTATTGCCGTTCAGAGCGATCGCTGTAATCTCTATTAATACAAATGAGTAAATCTTAGCGCGTTAAATAAATACCCTACCGCCATCTAATGGCGAAATATTTTGCAAAAAGAAAGCACGGTATATTTGCCGCTTTTGTGCGCCGATAACGCTCTCTACATTAACGACTGCTTCTGATTGAATACGTTCAGTGAAATATCTAATTTATATGGTAATTATTCATGTTATTAAAATTTATTTTAGTAATATATAGGGAATTTATGTGTGAACGTGTTCATTTATATATCTCTTTTAATTGCACGAAATTAACAAATTTTGGTAGATATTAAGGGAGAATCGTTTTATTAATATAAGTTACATTGAAAGCGTTCACAAATCTCTCTCTCTATTTGCTACTAAGTAGGTACTAACTATCACGACATTTACGCTGACATCTTGTACTGTGAGAAGTAAAGGACTATAGCTATTGGTATAACTGAGTAAATGAGGTTAATCATATAAAACTCTAAAACCATGTAATCATTCAGTGACAGTAGTCAAAGAAGTTACAGACAATTTATAAGTTTATTCTCACTTTTATAATATTGAATTTATGTTGATGTATACCTTTTTTTCTTTTTTGCAATGCAGGAACACTTGACCTCAATTGCATATGATGTTATTTGTTAAAACAAGTGAATTAATATCTCTCTTTGTGAGAATAAGTATCTAGAATTCAAGTATCTTTTGTTATTTATTCAAAGACTAACGTTTTCCAAATTTAGCCTAAAATCTTGTCTAATAAGCATTTTTAAAAACCAAAAATAAGAAATACCATATATACAAAGTCAATATTTTCAATTTCCCAACTGTCGCAGTCGAAATCGAATCAGTAGTTTTGGAGATTCGTTTTTAAATTATTTCCACTCCCTATTTTTATGTATTTTAGATAGCATTGATATATTAAACAGTCTCCCTGGTGCAGTGGTTGAACGCTTTCTTTGTTACACGGTGGTCTCCGATTTGATTCCGAAGCCAAAATAATAGAGCTTATACGTTTGCAGAGTTTTTCCAATATCGTCTAATAAGTTATCACTCCCATATTGTCAATCTCTCAACGACATTGGTATGTTCCGCTAAGCTAATAAGAACTAAAGTATTTCATCCTCTACGGCCTCATTGTCTCTTATCATGAAAAATGGAGACCAAAAATTAGCCCATTATTCATTAAAAAAAAGCAACAATAATATTAAAGCTGCTGCTCTATCTTATTGTCATGGAAAGCAAAATTTTACAACGGGAATCGCAGTTAATTGAGGTAATGTGAAGTCAGACGTTTCAATTGATCGCAGAAGGCTGGCGGCTTAGTTTTAGATTTGGGTCATGACCGGTTCCTTTTTCACATTTGTAGACAATGCCAATTTAGAAGTATTTTAAAATGAAGTAGTATCAAATTCCAATGAAACTGTTTATTCTCAGAGTCGACGAGAATCGTGAATTGGTACATATACTCGCGGGTAATTATTCTTAATATTGAATCAACTCAAAGAAGGGCAAATGACAGCTACTTATATTCTTATAGGATTTGCTACTTAGCTGCTTATAGGAGCATTATGGAAAGACATCTACCTCTCATACTTTGTACCGTGATGTATAACACATTATAAAGTATTGATGGAAGAACTCACTTGCCCGGGATATAGCGCATTAGCGTTTATTTCTGGCGCTTAGAGATAGCATGCTAGTATAACCGTGTTTCTGACACAAAAACAATTATGTAAAGGTGCTTTAAGTAAAAACGTGCGTAGAAAGAAAATTATTGTCAAAGTAATTTTTATGGAGAAAATATTGGGATATATTACATATAATTTAAAAATCTTGATTGGTTTGAAAATTCACGTTATATTTACACACTTTAAAGACTGTCATGAAGTGAAATGTCGGCTTGAAATAAAATAAGATTTTTTTTAGTGGAATCCATTGAAATAAACGGTATCTAGGATCCGATTAGCAATTGTACGTGTAACAGTTAGCCCGGGCCTCCTTTGTATATGAGATTAATATCAAACCCTCTATTGTCAAACAATAGTCGACACAATAGTTTCTGATACAATTATTTTCGTAGATAATGTCATTGTAAAGGTAGGTGGTAGAGAGATAACTTCGCTTCAAAACGTAGAACTTCATTGTAAATTTGACTTCGCCGGATTAAATTGATTCGACAAACGTAAATGGTTCACTTTAATTATTGCACAATTTGATGAAACTAACTTATTGAAACATCGTCATATTAAATTCAAATCGTAATCACTTTTCTAAATAGGATCTTAATATATACGAGTATATCTCCTTTTAATTTATGCGTTTTGCTGTCAGCGTGATAAATTTCATTTCCTTACGCCATGTACATTTCACATGAAATGCAAAACATCTCTTCAATTATGCGCTCTTCTTTATTCATTACTGATATGTCATTAATAATTAGGAAAGTAAGATACTGAGACACGTGTAACGTCAGCAAGATGATGCTGAATCTCCTCTAAAAAAAGTGGTGTTCACAATTGAATAATCTTTGTCGAGCGGTTACTTCACTAAGTAGTTAACACTATTCTTTTAATTAGTTTTATGCTTGTCACCACGCGGGTGTGCTTGTAAACTGTTCACGCGTGTAACAACTTTGTAGATATCATAACATGCTTGCGTCGAATTCGAATAAATGTTTTCATCAGATTATATTATTATACATCATCACTTAATTTACTTTCACCTTTACTCTCCTTAACTCCTCAAGATCAGTGTCAATATGTATACACATATATATATATATATATAGCCATTAAATCATAAATTTCTCTCTCTATTGAAACTTATTGACAAGAAACTCAGAGGGTATACTCGTTTTTGTGATTGTACAGACAATGAAATTTGCGTATTAAAAATATAAGGAGGTAAGTATTCATTAGTAGATATTCATGAAAGATTGTTACAAAACATTGATGCCTCTGCATTAGGCATGGCCATGTCTCTGAGAAAGACATAGCCCTAGCCACTCCGCTATAATACAGCTGGCACGATACCGATTCATTGCCGTTTTCTTCAGGTTCACTTGTACTCCAAACCGCAAAAACTAAGACTTAATCTCTTCTGAGAGAAAAAGGTTTGCTCAGTTGTTTTTATAATAGCCCCAGACTACCGCACTGGGCGTACATAAACCTAATAACGGATGAACGCCAAGCTTTAGCCGTAGTGATTATTTAATTCATCTATCCATTATCTGCTCTGTTCGAAAATGATAAAGCGTGTGCTGTCGCAAATATTACAAATTACTGGAGGCGTTTTTCAAATTGTAATTAATTCTCGTCTGCTAGAAAAGGTTTTGCTAACATAAAGAAGAGATGGTACCATACGATACGTTCACTTAATAGTGATGTCAACTCTTGCCACAACAGCAACCCTGTGTCTAATGAGCAAGCACACTTAACTACGGTTACATTGTCACTTAACACCATCATGTGAAATAAGTCAGTTGCTAGCTTAATAAAATAAATTAATCTTACTGACTACAAAATTCCATAATTATAATGTCTTACGTACCGAAATAAAATTATGGGAATAACAAAATGTATATTTGAAAAAATTAACGAGTAAGTTTCATGCAAACAAAGGAAGACAGTGCAGCGTGTAAATGTTGAATGAACAAAAATTCAGTGGAACAATAGATAGAGAAGTCTCAAGTAGATATCACTGCATGCTAGCAGAGTCGGCCGTTCTACTATTCCGACGACAATTTGTCGAAAACAACGGTGTACTAGTTTATTTATTAATGGAACTTTAATAATGACATTTATAAATCGCTTGTAATCTCGACTAACTTGTAGGCAATCTATAATGACTCGATATATTATTATAAACTTTCAAAAATCTATAAAGTTACTATTTATTATACATTATAGGATTCCATTTTTTTACTATACTATATTTAAATTATATTTATACTTTTAAAATAAATAGACCCATAATTTAAATGTCGATCTTTTAATACTTGGCCATCCACACATGTGAAGATGTTTTTTTCTTTGATGCCTTGGAGTACAGGAAATGTATTTGTATTTGTCGGTTTTTCTTTAATCTTTATGTACAAAACTTTCAAGTCTTGACTGTTTGACTTATATATACATAGCCTAAATCGTAAGCCCTAGAGACATGAAATTTTTTGTGTTCGTGTCCATTGTGATGTGTAGTCATCCACTTAAAAAAGGATCTTTCTAAATGTCACCCTTAGAGAAAGGAGAAAGGGTACAAATGCCAATGAAACTTTTTATTCCCCGAGTACATATGCTGAGGGCGCACTAATCTTAATATACACGTAAATAAAAAAAATTACCACGCCATGATAATCACGCGGGTGACGGCTGGCATTTGGATATAATTCATAAACGTTTACTAACCTCATCGGCAGTTCTCATCGGTACTCACGAGTACATCCTCCGACTTTCTCAAAATATTTATCATTCGGCCAATAATTTTCCTATGATACCAACGTAATGGCACCAAATAGCATATGTTTATATCCATAATTACTGTTTATATTAATTACGATTACATGTCTAATAATGATTTTCAATTGTTTAACTGCGTCTACATTGTATTTTTATTCCGTGCCCATGTCCCGAGTTCAAAACGAAGTGGTAGTAGTATAATCGTTTCAAATTGTGTTTGAACTAATTGTCCGTATTACTGTATAAGACCATTGACAACATCCACAGAGTCATTAGCTTAATGAGAAATATTAATGAGAATATCATATTAATGTTATCGCATTATATAAGACAAAATGTAAATTTGTTAGTAGTCTGTATTACATTTCATTAGCTTATCTTTTTTTTTTTAATATAAACATACAAACGTGCGGCTCGCTTAGTAGTAAGCAATTACTACCAATAGTCAATTAAAAACAACTGTGAAGTCGCAGTTGCCTTGTCTATCAATGAAAAGTATAAGAAACATAAGCTCCCAACTCATGCCGTAAGACTACTATTAAGAGAACGGCGGTGTTCCGCAGCTAAGGAGTCAAACGAAAGCGTATTATTATGTGAAGTCAGGAGTATTCACAAAACCTTCAATCTAGTTAGACCTAAATAAATTAGGGATCTCCATGGAATCGAATGCTGGACACGCGATGACCTATCAATGGGGCATGTACGCTACGTTGCGTGCCAACTACGCCAGCAGCAGTAGCGACTAGCGGAACGACAAATATGCACAGGCAACCGCAAATCAAGAAACCCCTTCAGCGCTGCTGCAAGTTTCCCCTAGTTGTGGCACATTCATAATTCATAGCCGACTTCGACCGTAACTAAAATTATACACACCTCGCGTTGGTCGGCGAGTTCGTTACCGTTACAACGAAGGTCTAGTTGAAAGTCCATTTACGAATTTTTAATTTCCGCTCAAGTTTTAACTTATAAATTTCTAAAAAATTATTTTGACATTTTAATATATTTTGCAGCGATAGCTACCGAGTTGGGCGTAAAGTTATATTCAATTAAAAAAAAGATTGTTATATATTGTATATACTTATACTTATATATGTTACTTATGTGTATATGTACTGGCGAAATACAAACTATTAATCACGAAAAAACTGTATAAAAGAAAAATAAACTTAACCAATGAACAATGAACGCTAGGGGTGGTATTTGGCTGCATTATAGTGAGCCACGACAAATTTGAATTTACTTTTATAACATTAATAATAATAACCGTAATTATATCTCCGTATTTATTTCTTATTTACAAACCAAAACTCGTAATAAATGCTACAAGTTACCAGCAGTTAATTAAAAATAAAAAGTTTATAAAGAACACTTAAAATAGAATATCTGTTAAGGTTTTGGATAAGATATGACAATTATTACTATACGTGTAAACCAAGAAACGTAAGTCTTCAAAAACTACTCCATTTTTTATGTTCAAATCAATGCAATTAATCAGAAATACATAACTGAATTATTTAATTAGAAGTAAAACAAAATATAGCAACTTTGTGCCAATTCACCTACTGAATTTCAATGAATTCTGTAAAAGATGTTAAGTAACAAACATTTCTTCAACATATCCAATCGATACTTGAACTGAAAAATCATTTTCACGGAAATAAATTTAAAATTAAGTAAAAATAGTCATCAAAATTGCACACAGTTTCAATAGAAACTATTAGGTTATAAATGAACGTTTCCTGCGACTATATTATTTTTTGAAATTATAAATGGCCAAATACTTGACGGACTTGCAACGCGAGGGGTTCTAAAAATTACGTTTCCTGTAAGTCTTATTTTATTTTTATTATTTATTGCTGTAGTGGCAATAGATATGCACAATATGTAAAAATTTCAACCTATCTACCTACCACGGTTTATGAGATAGAGCCCGCTGACAGACAAACAAATAGGCAAACGCCGGAGTTTCGGTAATAGGATTCCGATTGAGTGAGGTGACTTTTTGGTTATGAAATCCTATATCAAATTTCATAGTAAAAACTTAATCGTGGACAATAAATAAACAGAAATAAGGTTTATTAGTGATTTTTTAACACCAAAATACATTTATACTTTTTCAATTAAAAAAAAATCTGCTAGAATGTAAAACTTTTTTTCTTACCGTCTCCTCATTATCATGGGCAGGAGAATCATTCACTACCGAGAGACAAACATTCTCGACTGGACGCCGCGTTCGGTTAAAAAAATGTATTGGTTTATAATATAAATTTATAACACTTAGTGCTTTTCCAGAAAAATTAAGATTTCTTTATATCGCAACAAAATCTTATTTGAATTCATTAAATGTTATCCTAAAGCTTGTTCACAGTTGGAAATGCTAATTGCTAAAGAAATCGATCGATCGTTAAATCATAGACAATTCAGAAGGGAGGAAAAGATGTGATGGAAATCGCCATTGTTTCTATCATTTATACAGCATTAATCTTAAGTAATTCGATAGGAAGTAGCTACCTAGATCATTCGTGCATCAGGCAGCTTACAAAGGAAGCAAACTGAAGTACACAAATGTAAAGTGCTTGCACGGCTAAGAGCTACGAGTATTACTTTGATGACGTCGGTGGAATTAAATATATTTTAACACGCTTCTTAGTGTCTTAAATTGATAGATGTAAGTTAAATATTATATTTTACATTGCAATAAATACTGTTTGAACCCGACAGGCGTTGTACTCTATATGTATATTATTTTTAGTGTCAAAGGAAATTTAAAGGATTACTTGAATATCCAAATGCTTAAGTGAATTTGTTCACAGTTATATGAATTATCTTTTTATGTTTGATACACTAACTACATTTCTTAAACAAAACTATATTATTTAAATGCTTGTTATTTACGATTTGCTGGTGAAAATCCTCTTTTAATCGATTCCTATCTTTAGGATACATAAATAGATAAACAAATTTTTAATATTGTGTTTACGTTGCGTAAATATTTAAACGAATTAAGTAAAAAGTTTTTATAATATTAATATTACAGATATCTCAATGTTATTGTTTTGCATAAAATGTAAATAATTCAAATCAACAAATGCGGTGCAACATATTGCAAAACAACGCTATCTAGCGTTGATGAAGACAAACCATAAGACCTTCCAATGTATGGTGATTTAGATTTTCTCCGCCGTCTGGCGTTCTGCCATTCTTAATTTTAGAGTGGATAAGATAATTATTTTTTGCTTAGTAATCTAATATAAATATTACTTACAAGCCATAGGCAAGAGTGAGGGAACAAATTATCTATTAATGTGTTAAGAGATTTTCATAGATAGATTAGCAATGTAAAAAATTAAATGAAATAAATAATTATCTGGGACATATTTCACACATAATACTCTGATCCGAAGATAGGCAGCTAAGAAAATTAAGTTAGGGAACTTGCTTTGTAACTTGAAGGTTAAAGATAATTATGTCATGACAATTTAGAATTTTTGTTTTTAAAAACCTCAATCGCTTAAATTATAAAAATGTTACTACCAACTTCGTTTAACTTAATGTACTCGTAATATTATTTATATACCATGTTAATAGTATCGAAACTATTGATTATTTTGTATTTTATACGGGTCGTATTAGAATTTTATCAATGACGGATATAGTCGTCAATTACAATTACCTGGTTAGATATAATAAAGATGGCTGTTCTGTAATGAACTGAAACCGGACGACATCACGATTTTAAACTTTATTAGATGAACTACTTTGCAGTTATAATCTGAAACTCATTTCAGCCGTCGACCCGAGTACATTTTAAGCGCTTTAATTACAATTCATTTCCTCTAAATGTAGTATTTTTTTAATTAATGAATTAAAATTGATGATTTGTCTTGAACTGTGAGTCTCTTTAGATTTTTAATTACATTTTTTATTTTAAGAATGGTGAAAGTAACTACCTATGAAACAAGTACATATAAAAATTAAAAAATAATGTCTTCATGGCATATGTACTTACTGATTTAGGGTTAAATATTGTCTTGCAAATTAAGTAGATCAAACCACTATATAATTTTAAAATAAACGTAGCTATTTAAAATATTAGAATTAGCTATTATCGCTCTATAAGCAATTGTATTTCGTTGCAATCCCTTGCTCCAAGATAAGACATCTAATGCAGTATAATGGTTATAGATCTTTTTTCAATAATTGACAGTCAATATGTGATTACTTATCACGGGCAATGAATTACACTACTTGGCACAAAATATTACTGCCTGAAAGATTTTTAATTATTTTTAATAAATAGTGTATTTTTCATCATTAATTAAAAATTGTTGCTAAACCTTTCCTTTGTTCAGCGAACTTGTTTCACTCACCAATAATTAAATTCTCTGTGAAAGCGTAATAAGAATAATATAAAGTAGAACTACTGAATTTGAGTGTCAAACTCCGCAAATTGTGTCAAGATCACTTCTAGACTCTGGAATCCGCAGAAAAAATACAATTGCTGTCGATTTACATATAATAATTTTTGATTCTACTTTGTCAATGTTGTTCAATGGTCAGAAAGTTCAAAGGCACATTTCCGGTAATAAATTTAAGTTACAAGTGTTCAAAATCTTTTGATGTGTTTTTTTTTCAATGGTTTAATTTGAGTAATTAATATTTTGACTTGTTTTACGGTGACTGTTTTTAAAATTTTAGGTTGCAATTTTGAAATAATATTTGATAACTGCCAAAATATAAGTTTGTATGGCCTTGATCCATTTAAATTGACTCTTAATTAACAGTAATTAGAAAATTTTTGATTTTAATAGTTTTAAGATGTTGAACGTGTTAGAGAGTAATAAATCTTCGATGGTTATTTAATATTATTTTTGATCGATAGATGCTTCTGAACGAAAAGCATATTCCAGGTCAACTTAATTACTTCGGTCCGCATTAAATAGCTTCGCTTAAACGACGAGAACGTGATATCTATAATCCACTTCCTGTGGTACCTGCAGTGATTTTTTACAGTCAAAGTAATCTTTACAATCAAGAAAATTAACAGTATTCCATGTTTCAGGTTGCAGCACGATTGGTGCAATGGCGGTTATATGAAAGCTAACACAATAAATAAGCCCTTATTTTATTTTCTCCTAAGATATTGAAAGGGGAACTAAATATATCTTACCATTTCTTCATAATAAAAGATGGATTCGTGCGTAGATGACAAGTCCGTTCATTCGATATCGCAATATGATTTATTTTCATCAAAACATTGTAAAACTAGAAATACTACAAGCACCTACATTACAGTTCAAAGAAGCTAAACACAGTGTTTGTCTAAAACATGTTTTTGTACCCTATTATTTATGACTATAATAAGTTTATTAAAAGTAATATATGTATTTTAAAACATAAGTAATCCAGAAAGTATCAAAAAAAAGTAAAAAATAAGTATGAAAGAAATGTAAGAAAGTATGCGAAAATTGAACCAATGCGTCATAATAATTAGAAAAATCTAATAATGTGAATAAAAATTATCAGTCATTAATGAAATTTCAAAAATACTTTATTAACTTTTCCTCCTACCGTAAACCATTTAAAATAACTATTCTGATTAAAAATCTACAATTGTTAAAATGTTTAACTATTAATACATTTCGAGCTATTTCCATATGTTGCGGTCATTGACGAACTTAAGATTTTTATATTAAAACAAAATACTTTAAAAATTTTAAGTCGTTTCCTGCTTAGGACGAAAATTTTTGTTTTAATTACCTTTTAATAAATTATTACAATTAATATAAATACCTGTATGTATGTGGATGAGATAACAGAATCACAATATTAAGCAACATATAGAATGCGAATTTCCATTCAATTTTTCTTTCTATATTTGGTATTGTACTGTTATTTTTGTTTTATACTATTTATTTCTATGCCTAAATGTAAATCCTGCTAAAATCTTACATAAGTGTCATTCACTACAAGTTAAAATAATACTTGATAATGAGTGGATCAATAAAAAGTATTTTTTTAACAGTTGAAAATTTGAACAACATATATAAATATGTATAGCGAGAATGTGAACAAATAGTAGAAATGGAATGCAAAAATAAATGGATACTAAAATTTGGACGTTGATAAAATCGAAATATGAACGGGCGTGTATTCCAATATTCAATATACATTAAAATATCCAAATAATGTATAAAACTTTTCAATCTAATACATTTACAACAACATTCAGCAGCGACGAGTTATTCAGAATCTTTCACTTTTAAAATATATAAAATATCCAAAAGTATTTTATAAGCAAGGTTGATGAGATGCAACGCATTTCTTGTTAAACATTTTGATTGAACTTTGATTGATTAAATTTATTGATTATATAGAACATTAAAATAAATAATACTATGTTAAGAAATATTTTTTTAATGATTTTATTTTTCACGTCATCAGAAGGATATGTATGAGTGATACATTTTTAAGATGAATAGACGTGGATGTTACGACCGATTATAATAGATCTTATACCTACGTTATATTAAGGATTACTATGTGATGAGAAGAATTAATGGTATTTAATTTATTATGATTACTCGTGGCATTTCCAAAGAATTTGTATTCGAATACTAGAATATAAATTGTTTAGGTAGAATTTGATAGTGTTTTTAATAGTATAGAATGGTAAAGACATGTTTTGATTTTTTTTAACAGCGGTTTAACTAGTTCCATTAGGCAGCTCAAGTGTGATTTTTGCTACACGTCATAGTTTTCAAAAGCATGAATGAACAAGTTTATAAAAAATTCTTTAACAAAATAAATTTTTATAAAAAACAAAACCATTAAAATGTGTCTTTTCATTGCTACACTATTATTATAACAACAAGCTCTTTTTACGGAAGAAACGTAAAAAAATGTATTTATGTATTAAAATTTGTTGATATTATCAATGACTGCTATCGAGATGCAGTGGTTTACCGCCTGTCTTTAACGCGGAGGACCCGGATTTGAATCTGATGTCTGTCCAAGTCTGAATGATGAGTTTTTAGAACTTACCAGGATAGTTATCGTCCCCAATATCAATACGTCGCTATAACAGCATTCCTGTATTGCGATAGTCATTCATAGAGAGGACTAATAATATTCTTAGCTGACACGTTTCACTATCTACGTCTTCACTATCACTGAGGTTAGGCTATTATGGCATACCCCTAATCGAAAAAATAAATAACTTGTGTAAGTGTTCGAAATTACATTATATAATAATTTATTGTTGCACGTTTAACAAGGCGTTTGTCTGGACTCAAGCCGATGTGAAAAAATGGGGGTGGGAAACACATCTAATTTACGTCTTTCACTTGATGGTATTACTCCCTTTTGTAGATATATGGCCGCTTCGTCCAATATGTGTCGTCGGAATGTTTATTTTGTGCCATAACCGATGCGCAAATTGCCAACCCTATTAAGTTATTAATTTTTTTTTATTATAATAAGTATGATAACGGATACAGTGATTTTATTATCGTATATTTGCTCTGAAATCTCGAAGTGTCAACTTTATTCAACTACGAATTTTATTCTTCAATTTTTACAAGAAAATCTTGTTAATTTTACTCAAAAACAGAATATTTTCGTTTAACCTCTTCACATCATTGAATACATATGTGGTCAAGAATGAAAAGTTAATCATTGCATTTACAGATAAATGTATGAAATCTATATAAAATTGTATTTTAACATTCCTTGACCTTCCGTTACTTGACTACCGATGAAGATAAGTTTGATAATTAAAAATTGTTCTCGTAGAAATTAAGATTATATTTCCATTTGTCATTTTTAAAAACAAGAAACTATTCACCGATATTAATCTCACTAATGACGTAATGACAAAATTTGATAAATTTATATTAAACAGAATATAAAGCAAATTTCGTATCAAATATTTACTATAGTATGCGAACAAAAGTTATATGGAAATAAAATAATGCAAATGAAATAAAAAAAATACCATATTTTTATAGTAGAGGAAAGCTAAATTGCTCGCAACGTTTTGGTTAAATTACTGCGATAGATGTAGCTTTTCGCAACGTTGGGTAGCCAGTTTCATCGCTGTTGTACATATATAAAAAAAAACTTTATTATTCACGTCACCTTTTATTCATTAAGATGTACAAGCAAACATTAATTAAAATATATAACACTGTTTCCAAAAATACGACATCAATTTTATTATATGACAACATTGACATAGGGGATGCATGCATTAAATTAAAAACAAAAATACCATACACTGCATCGACTTCGAAATTAGAAATAATTGAAACCTGAAATACATTTGTGGGACAAGAGCAGTTTACAATTGTTGTTAAAAGAAGCCGTAACGGTTCTGTATTAGAAGAATCAACATGTTAAGTAGCTAACGACTGTTTGCCACCATAGCGTTAAAGCGAAGTATAGGTAAAAGGGACACAGATAAAGCTAAATAATAGTGACAATGCACCTGGGTATTTGGAGTGCGACTTCGTCAAGACTGTCCAATGGCTCGCTGAACGTTCGCTCTAGCAGGCGGGACGGAGCGGTAATAGTCTCCGAGCTCATGTTTGGGGTACTACTTCTATTGCTGCCCTTTCCCTTTTTCTCCTCTTCGGCACGACGTAGGTTGTGAAATCGGAAGAAAAACACTGACATTATACGTACTAAAGTTCAATATGAGTTTTCTGTTGCTTCAATCAAAGCGATAACATCACTGCAGTTCTTTAATAAATTAAATTAGATTAATTTAATAGTTGAAGGATTTTGTTGCAGAGAAAAGAGAAGAGAAGAGAGTTTCAGTAGAAGAAAAGTATGTTGAGTCAGTACTCTTGGAAATGTATTAAGATATAATGTTACTTCGAATACACCCGTCCTAGTTTATATGTATGTAACGATTCACTTTTAGCAAATTATTGCCGTTGCCTTTATGTTTTATCTACTTTGAGACTGTTTAACTTTTACTCATATTTTACTTTAACTTAATTCTACGTCTTACTTTCTTTTAATTTACCCGAACGTATAGTGCTTTGTGCTTAAGACTTTCTACATAATCTATTTCTTTTCTATGAAAAGTTCATTGTTCGATAAGATTACTGAGTCAACAGCTAATTCGTTAATTAGTTGGATGGGCTATTTGGAGCATTGAATTAAATTGCTAATGATGTTAACTAAAAACTAGCTATGTCTCATAAGCAAAAGAATGTTTTAATAGCAATAAATAATATCTTTAATACTTTCTGTCAGACAATCTTTCTTAATTGATGGTAGATGATAAATGTAAATAATTGACCATCGATCAATTTCTTCTGGTGTTCTGCACTAGAAATGGAACTAAGAACTATTACCGCTGGCACCGGCTTTGAAATAGATCACGGGATCTAAAATTTTATAATAGAACTGTGAAACTCACCTTGAAAACTAAACATTTAAATGAGGCATTTGAATATGCGATCTAGAGCAAGGTACAGAAGCACTTGTTCCTTAGAGTAAATTGGTTTATGCAAAGAAGCGTATCTACGTGGGTTTTCAAATGCGTATTGCTTTCTTCACAGGGTAAGGTGGTTATAAGTTTCAGTTTTCCAGTGTCCCTTTTATCCATTTGAGTTAATTTTAAACAATGTATGCCATATGCAGAACTAGAGAGCTATATCTCACGTAAGAATTAGCAACACTATAAGAAATTATAAGTTTACTCCTGTTGAACAGAGCTACGCTGTATAGGATTTGCGTCGTACTTTACACGCATTTCCATCCAAAAAGCAAGAATATTTTAATCTGTTGTTATACTCTGATAACAAGGATAAGATTTATCATACCACGCACAATTTTTTTAAATTATTTTAAACTTTACGAACGGCTTTTTACAGAATTGACTGATTTTTATTTTATCTTCATTGTTAGAATAAATGTACGGTAGATGTAAGAACTAAAATAACTTTACTATCACAAAATAACAAAACTGGTACTTAAATTGACAATTATTGTTAAAACTTTATGCAAGTTTCATAAACCTTTTTTGTTGGATAGAGTATACCTAAGAGTGTATGAAATAATATAATTTTTAAATTCAATAATCTGTAAAAGGGTGACGTTAACCGAAATATGTATATGTAAATAAAATATTATTGATAATCGTGTAGTTGATGCGTAACCCGGAAATTATTAAGTTTCGCGGTCGCCATGGACTAGAAGTTGACAACGGACGTAGCAACTTTTGGTTCGAATTATTATTATATGAAATCTCAATGATGACCTTATAATTCCTTTTTAAAAAAAATGAATTTTTCACTAAACAGTTTTAGGAAATTCTTTTAGTACAGTAGCAAATACATTACAAGTGCTAGAACAAAGTTTGAGATCTTTTCCCTTTCCTTCGTTATAAAGCTAAGTTTTATAGCCTTTTCTTTTGTTCGGTGCGATGTAAATACGTCGACTTATAAAAGGTATTGCTTTGAAAGAAACTCAGTAAGTATTTATAATTTTTTTTAATTTACACGATAAATGATCAACGAATGAAATGTATCAGACTTTTAATTTTATTAATTTCAAAGTAAATAATATTGTAGCGTTATTGTATATAGAAGATTTTTCAGTCTTTAACTTTTTATTATCTTTTCCTATTCTCTATTCTTCAGACCCTTCATACTGTTCCACCATTTATGTGCTTTATTATTTAAAAAAAAATTGGTGGGCCGACAACCTCAAAGAAGGTCGTTTTTCTGATTTAAATTTCGGCACAATTTTAAAATCGCTATCCCCTTTCATAAGATCGCTGATTTGATAACAAAGAGGTAGAAGACTGTTTACAGCAGTCATAAACAATTTAAGGCAAGCCAAAAGCGGAGAATATTCGCATCGAAAGTGTACTTATTTTGGATTGTTGATGCTTTAATTTGAAATCTGTTATTTTCCAAATCTTCTGGAATTAGTCTATAGAGAGCCACGTGCTCGTATTATAAATAATTCACTATAATTTTTAAATCGGTTATTTAATAATTTTATTACGTAAAACTAAGTATAGACATATTATAATTAAAAAAAAAAAAACAAAATATTTATTAATGTTTATGGTACACTTTAACGGCTCTACGTTTTTCCGACCTTCCTTTGGTTCCTTTGGTCCTTAAGTAAGCCGCGTAGAAACACCGTTGGCGGTTCTTACGCGCGACATATTGTCACTTTGCTTTGAGAATTATATTCTTTTTTGAACTAAGTGAATGAATTTTGGTGTTAACATTAACTTTTAATCAACATTTATTACGAAGAATCTCTCTAAGTCTTATATTGACTGGTAGAGAATGCCTATAAGGCTATTATATCCGCCGGTTGTAATCTTTCAGGGTACAGATAGGAATAAATAAATACATATTTAAATGAATATATAAATTACTGTTATAATAAATGAAAAAAAAATCCGAATGACCAACGTAAACTGCCTATTTGCGTACAGGAACTTTAAAAAGCAGTTCGTGAAATTGTGAATATTTGTACCATGCTGTTAACGAATAATTTAAAATAATGTAAAACAAATATAAAACAAAAAGTCCGATATTGTCGGACAGTTTACCAGCTCGGCATAGGTTCACAATTCGATTTTCAAAGGAGTGAAATATTTGTGTTTATGATTGTGTTCGTTTTACATTTTTGTATTATTTAATAATTAAGTAATAAGATGATTATGTGCAAAATATACTGCTCCATTATACGCACTATAATGTTATTGATTCGTATAGCCCATGAAATAAAAAAAATATGCTTCAACAGGCATGATACTGCTTTATCTTTAATAATTAAATAATTTATGAAGGAAAACAAGACGATTTATAATTTTCTAAATCCTTTTTCATATATAACTTTTAAATAAAAAGACTTGATTACTTTATTAACAATACATACATTTTTATTATATACTTCCAATGAATTTGAGCTCACGTTTTGGGCATCTATTTAGGTCAATAGAGAAATGAGAAACTCGGATTACCATGTACTATTTCACATGTTACACTTTTTGTCTTCGATGTTCATGAATATTTTCAGATTTATAAAGTACAGACATTTTATATGCAATTATATGTTTAATAATTGATATTTCTCAAAATATTTTGGAATAAAGATAAAAAAGATTCAAATAATATTGGTAGGAAAACGGGAAAAATTATTTTGTACATTTATTCAGTTTCAATTTATTTAGTATTCAGTGTTATGTAAAAAAATATTCATACATTATTAAGTAAATAATAAATAAAAAAAATGATATACGAATCGGAATGTGTTTTAACGTTATTTGAAAAAATTTTGAAATTAGCACAAAAATGTAATAATAAAAGTAATAATTGAAAATTTTATGTAAAAGTTATTAATTTATAAAACTTTTGCATATGTTATATTTTAATATATAAAAATAAATTAAATTAAGTTACAATAACAAATTATAATTTAATTGGAATTAGTATTTGTCACGCGTAAGCGGTGCGAAATTAATGGCATCGGTATTAAGATCCAAATTAATTATATTGTTTATGGTTTGAATTTATGATTACAAAAATGTTTGTTAATTTTCAAGGACCTGTTTTTTTCAATGCGTCACAGTGAGTGCTGTTTTACTACTTCAAAGTAGACAATGATTATACACCGCTTGTTCTAAAAATAATGTGCGAGAAACCGTGAACTCTGTTTTCCTTTAGACATAAAGCTCAAAGCCTCATCAAATTTATTGCTTGTGCGTGGATTTTTGTGGACGAAACATTTATGTGGGTAAATTTTACGTTACCTCATATATATGATACATTTTACTAATTTACTGCAGAAGAAAATGTTTAATAATATTCTTCTTCACCTAGAATATATTTTTGACCATGTTTTTTAATCAAATGTATGAAGAAAAATATAAAATTCTGTAACGTTCGTTAAATACCTATAAACAAATTGGTTGTAAAACTAACAATAAAAGAATACCACTTAGTACAATGTAATTTAATTTTTATGTAATAAATATCAAATATTAATATTAGGAAGTGACTAAAAATTAATATGTTAAACGTTTTCATTATTTTAAGAAAAATAACAGGTAATTATTTTATGAATAGAATTTGTTGTTTAATTAAAACAAATGATCATTTCAATATAATAATAGCTAATTTATGAACAAATTCTTTGATAAAGTTTTTACAAACAAAATATAAAACAATAGATTATATATCTCAAGCTGAACACCCAACATTATTAAAATCTATGCGCGACACACAATCGTGTTTTACGTCATTATAAATCATACAAACCCGCTGCGACCGTGCGTGTAATAGATATCGTCTCCTAATTCCATAACCGCCGTGCACCATCCAACTAATTTAACGACAGTTCATGAATAATTCAATGACGTAGATAGATAGGGGATAACGTGAAAGGGGTATGTGAGGAATATGATGAGTTTAAGTGAGACAGTTCCGGTACGCGGTTAACGCGGGACTCTATCAGCGTGACAGCCATCCGGCGTGATCGTCACCCGGTGTGATAATTTACGTCTGCAGTAAGCCACGTGCGGCAAGGCCGGACTCGCGGTGCGTGTCCCGCCTGCAACGCCAAACTTGATTTGAGCCGTAGTTGCGAGATACTGCCCTGCCCGCCTCAACCCCTCTCCTCCGACAACCCCACACCCCTTACATCCCCGCTCTCTCCACTACACGCTATGGTCCCGCCGCACCTTGCTCCTCCCGATCTGCGACTTTTTCCTACTTTATTAAAGCTCCATGTAAACATTGCGAACAGTGTACGTCATGTAAATGAAGGGTACTTTCTGTTACAGCAAAACAAATAAAATATTTTTTTATCATAAATATATTATAATCATCAAAATTATATACACTAGATTTGAATGATGTTAATCTTATTGACGACAATTACAGTTTCGTGAGAGTTTAGTTTAGGCACCGGAAGTCGCGTGCTCATAAAATTTTACAATACGTAAATTCTTTTTTAAAGATTGCAAAATGACGAACAGTTTATTATTATTTTATAAATATTGTAATTAATATCACAATGAAATGGCAATTGAATATCGATGCTAACATATAGAGAAATGCGTTTATCGTTCTAATCATTACACAAATGAGCATAATATCAAAACCGCGTATGCTACCTATTTAAATTACCGTATTGATATTATGTTTTAAATTTTATAATCTATAAACAATATGCCACGCATGAAGAAAACCTCCATGTCGCTTTTTAATATAAAGTTAGTAAAGTGTCAAACGTGAACAAAATATTGGATTATTTCAGTTTCTCTCCTTTGCGCATGAAAAATGTAACGCCGACGTGGTTCCTTGTGTTATATAAAATAGACGAAACAAAACGTGACACTATCATACGAAATTTTTAAGAAGTCATATCGACAAGAGCACTTTTAAAATTTGAATATTTGTTACCTCCTCAAATTTATAAATTTATATATTAGGAACAATTATTTTTTTTATATAGTACAATCACAATTGTATAGACAGAAATGAGAAAACCCCTTATTAAAGCTGTTTCTTAACTTGTTTGTATATTATGTATCCTTAATACTTTATATTATATAAATGAACCTTTTTACGACTACTTTATGCTATGGATTAAAGAACTAAATAATAGAAACTTTAGCTAAAATAGTCCGATTAATATCATAAAAATATAGAAACATTATGTATAAAATTATGTATAAAAATATATAACTTCGCTGCCCAGAAAAAACAAGGGATGTCTTTGTCGTGAGAAGTTTTACTGAGTAGCCGCTAATCTTGCTCACTTATTTAAAAAATAATCTATTATTCAATGAATCCCCGCCTCGAGAAGCGCTACAGTTATTCTGAGATCACTTGACCTTAGGATATGCTATTACGGTGTCTAAATAAAATCAAATATATTTCTATATATTTCATCTGCATCTTTCCGCAATAAAATTAAAAAACGGTAATATATTAGTCATATTCAAAGTAATACATTTTCAATAAGTGATATAAAATGCGAATTACAATTATGACACCTTGATTGTTTAGCTATTTGAGTTACTTATAATACGTATCAGTAACCCGCTTTTGCCAAGCAATAATTTTGTAACTTTAACTGTAACATACAGCCACTTATTTCATATCAAGATTTTATTTTAAATTTAAATGGAACCTGTATGAATCTTTATTAGAACATGTAATAATTTTACTTCACAAATTAATAAAATTAGCTTAAAAGGATTCACGCGTAACCCGTATCACAATTACTAAATGTTCGACGGATAAACGCTTAAATCAAAGTGGGCCTAATTAAATAGCGCGCCGCCTTTATGTAATTGGCACCTGAATCGTCCCCACCTTCCCTGGCTCATAGAATCGAACAATGACGTCAAGCTGCTTGCGCACTATTTTTAAAAACTGGTTCCGCAGGGTTTACTTTTTTTTTTGCTTTGCATTTAAAAGTTTTAACGAAGCAAAAGGTATTTAAAACGTCTTAAACACCACACGTATCCTTTTTACATCTTTTTATAGTCTTTTCCTTTTCGTTTGTATTTTACATAAGCTCATTTGGTATTTTAGAAAATGAAGTTAATATTGCAAAAGAAATTCAAATTATATTTTGTAATTGATCAATAATATTACAGATTTACACAAATGCCACTTGATTGTAGTGATTAGTTAATCGCATAAGAGGGCTTGAGGCACATGTAGTCGATGTGTTCCAGTATCCACTTCTTTATGCCAAGTACCATTATCCGGTCCCCTAACGATAGTTTGGAATTAATAACATGCACCTTTTCGATATAAACTACAGTACATAGTGTAAATTTATTAAGCTTCTACAAATGATTACGAAGCACAAATCTATTAAAAAAAAAACAAGATCATAGGTCCTAATCCTCTGTATAGAGGAAAATGACGAAAAGAGAAGAAATGTATTTGAAAAATTCATAAATCATTTTTAACCGGTAGGCTGAATATAATAAAAAAATAAATTATCTCCTTGTATTCTCCGTAAATAAAAAAATACCTTTTTTAATCATTATACTTATATACTTTACATACTTATATCAAAGTAGGAAAACTAGAAAGAGAATATCGATGATTACTCAGTAAACATTAACACAAGGTATTTATATACATCATTGGTTAAGATCGGATAGGAGAATAGTCTATTACGTTCACAATCAATAACGGACATAAACTCCTGACACCGGCGTGTAAGCATACCGCGTTAGAGCAATGAGTACCTTCGCGTACACAATAATTTATTTAACTAATACATAATCCGATTCCAAAGTCCACTAATAAGACATTTCTATAGTAACGTCGAAATAACATTTGTTGGTGCTGTCCGCCATATCAAAATTATTACAAATTTAAATATTGAATTATCATCGTCATTACATGTAGTAGAAGGGCTTATAAATGTTAACTTAAAAGACAGATTAAGAAGAACGAAAATACATTTAGTGATATCCATAAAAGGTTACGTCTTACGCCGAAAAAGCAATAGGTATGTGATCACATCTTAAAAAAAAGTATATAACGGATTGGAAGGAAGATTTTAATGATAAAAATTAACACATTCTAAAAGTTGTTAACAAAATCCTTTACAACTACAACATTGAAACAACGCATCACATCGAAACTTGGGAATTAGATTTTTTTAAAAGTCAACTCCATTATTAAAATTGAACTCGATACTCCGGAGAAATGTATAAAAAACAATTATACTACCCCTCGATACTCGAAAAAACTTACATACGTACATTATTCAATCATTCATCCCGCCTGCTAAATATTGGCTTTACCGTCAGACAGTACTGTATTTGTCAATATTTGCTTTTTGTTAACAGCGATATATGGATTAACTGTTGCCAGTGATCTGTGGTAATGCCCGCTGTAGGATTTTGTTACAAAAGTCTTTGTGTGTATTGTTGATAGATTGGCAAGAACTTCTTATCTCAACATTTTATGTTAAAGTACAATAACACGTTGAACACCGCGGGCTTCACCGGTGATGTCCACCTGAAGCGAGCTAGCAATTTAAAATGTATAAATGTCAACGTGTATCAATTTTTCATTATTGAGATCGTCAATAGAACTATAATAATAGAGATTGTGATTGTTTACATATATAGAATTTTGCAGTTATGAATGAAATATCACTTATCTAATAAGATAGTCATCATGCCTCCGCGCCGCTATGGTTTACCACTTGCTTTGTATCGACGAGGTCACGGGTTTTATTCTCGGTCCTCAGAAGTAATAGATACAAGATTGTGGTTTTCAAGCTCGCCTGGCTCAATGTCAATCTGCCGTCATATTAGCATTGCTGTATCCCGGCAGTCTTACGTATGAGAGCCAGAAGTATTATCGGTGTACACGATTTACCATATACCGCGTCGTCGGTACTTAACGTCAGGTAAAATCGAGGTCAAATGTTAACCTGTAATCGACAAAAAAAATATTTTCAACATAAAGTATTAAACGAAGAAAATTTATTGGCTCTTATTTCACCCGTATGAGTACCGGACGCGAGTATACTCGTACTGTAACAGAATATTGTGTCACGATAGTTAACATAGATTCAAGCATAAAGTTCAGTTGCGGCGTGCTGCGTTAATTAATTAGTAACTTCCTGCCGTTGAATGCACCGCCAGCGTGGTGAAGTGATTAGAGACCATACTGTTATTCCGAATTAGATTTCAAGTTTATAAACTTTTTCTTATATTGAAACTTACACGCCTTTGTGATGCAGCGGTAAGTTGCTTATCATGTAACAACTTGCGGTCACAATAGTGGTAGATTTGATTGCCCCTTAGGTACACCACCCTACGGTTGGCTAGCTCTTACCCATATATTGAAAATCCATTGCAATACTAAATTGAAAGTCATGAAAAATTTTGTGTGAACTCGCCAAAACCATATTTCGCCTCATTGGCACTTACCATCATGGGAAGTTAAAACGCGTAATATATAAAAAGGATGTCTTTATTGAAAACCTTTTTATTTCCAAAATTTCCATTTGTGTAATAATGTGCAGTTTGAAGCACTGACAATATGTATCAAAATTATTACAACGTATTTAACCTCAAATCCAATCCTTCTATTTTGTAATTAATCCAATACATGAAGTATTGGATTAATTACAAAATAAATTATTACGTATGTATTTGACTGGGAATTATTCATAAATGTCATTACCATTAGTTTCCATCTGGCTTGATTACTATTGTTTTTAATGTGTATTAAACCGTTATTTAAAAGAATAGAAATAATGTCAGAAAAGTCACCATTCATTTGTAGGTTTTATATGTTAAGAAATAGAATATAACTCCTTTATACTTGTATTTGTATGTGTGCATAATTGTGTTCCCAATTTATATAAACTGATACAATCTCTGAAAGGATGTTGATCGTTTTCCATCGCATCACTAGCCGATACGTTCCGGTATTGTTGCGGTTGAATAACACACCAGTCTCGCGTTCGTTAGCCTTCAAGTTTGATGTGGCATAATAGTATATGCAAGTATAATGGAAAGCTGCCACATCGGTCTTTTATTAATCATTTTGCCAATAAATTTTTATGCGGGATTGAATTTTAAACGTTATTATATTAGGTACAAATGTCCATACAGATGTTGAGATACATTATATAAATAATTTATTTAATTTCAAATACAAAATTTACTTTCTACATTTAGGCCTTCACCTTAGAATGTTCAAAATTATTCTAGCGCCGATCCGAAAAGCAGATTCTCCTATGAAAAACCAAGTCAGAAACGTAGGGGCAATGTAACAATTATCATTGTATCATGCCTCCGTGGATTTTTGTAATTAAAATAGTCCTATATGTGAAGATAAAACTTTTACACGTCTTCTAATAGATAATTTTGCAAATAGTATTCTTACTGCTTATGTAATGATAAAGATGCTATTTAACAATTTTAGCTATAAATAGAATTCGTTTAAATTTTAATTCATGTATTATTTTAAATAAATCAAATTCATATTTTGCAATATATAAAATTAGTTATAACAAACAGTATTACCAGTTTATTAGGTTAGTGTACTAGATAGCTTAAATAAAGATGTGCATGTTAATTATTTACTTATATAAGGAAAAAATCAATTTACAAACAGCATGTGTAAATTCTGAACAGATCACTGACAGTAAATTCTTTTAGTAATGAGTAAGACGATACGGGTTCGCGTAAATCTAGCTAGTAAAATTTCCAATCGGGGTCAACGACTGTCCGAAATCTCGCGCTGAGGGCGTAATGTGAATACCGCAAAAAGCAAATTGCGTTGTGATATTTGTTTTCGGACATGTAAATTCGTTTTGTCAGTTTTTCAGATAACAAGTAACTTTTTGTAGTTATACTGCCTGACTCAGCCACACGTTGCTGTGGCTTATTAGTTATATAATTGTTTGTATTATATTTTATTTGATCAAATTTATAGCGTGGTTATCTTCAAGAGCAGAGTGAATAGGCTATTTCTAGCTTTGTGCGCCTTACCACCTAAAACCACGTCGTCACTTGACACTAGGTGTAATTGTAGTAATGTTCAAACCTATGTAAAATAAAAAAAAATATTTACAAATGAAGCTGGTAATAGTTTGGCCGATTGTAAATAATATAATAATGAGAACAAAGAATAAAGCTTTATGAGATTATTATCACGAATTTTGAATTCTCATTTTGTTCATTTTTAATTCAATTGCAATACAATTTGCTATCAATTACTTAATAAAAAAATAAACATTTAACTTACAATGACAAATATTGGGGTCAATCAAAATCAAAACTATCTTTTAAGTTGAACTACATCACAGATAGTTATAAAAGTTTAAATAATCGTTTCAGTGGTTTTAGAGTTCATTTCGAACATACATCGTGACATAAAAATTCTATATACTTAAGGTTTTATATGAGTATTATTAATGTCCAAAAATAAAGTACCATTTGTAAGAAGGTTAGTGAATATTACAGAACAGCCTTGTAATACAGTGGGGAGTTCGTACTAATAATAAGAGAATCTTTTGTTGAAAGCTCTCGTAAATTATCTAATAAGTGGTTTATTTATAACGTAACATCTATTTTCGAAGGTCTTAACTAATAACTAAGTTTTATTGTGGTAATAATATTATTTCCTTATACGATTTCGCACCTAAATGGTGACAAATGGAGCCCTATTACTAAGCCTCAGCGTCATGTCTGTGTCCGATTGTCAGCAGACTCTATTACATGACACATAATAAGTATAAAGTTGAAATTTTCAGAAATTGTTTGTTCTTATTGGTTTCAAAATAAATAATTATAATTTCCATTTTGTCTATTATCGAGTAAGTGAGAAATGGATTCTGGAGGTAGTTGGCTCAAGTTGGCGCGTAGGAGGGACGGTGACGACACGGTGGGAGTTAGACGGTTTGTAGCAGCGCTTGTAGTCGAACGTCTGCTTGGTTAAGTGCAGTGACGGAATTTATTTATAGTTATTAGTGCTGAAATAAATGGGTGTTTTGTAAGTTGGAAATTTCGTTACAATATATTTTTCTCGCATCTACTTACAATATCTGATAGCTCTATTATTTTGTCTTGTACATAATTATAATGATTCACATTATTATTTAATTGTGTATAATTCTGTATTTACAGTTTTCTAAATCTACGTTACTCACATTTTCAGTATCCGCTTCAGAACTATCAACTTCTAGACCCGACACATGTACCCATGGCAAGATACGGTTGGCAGCGACAGTTGTTTTGCGTCTATTCTTAGTAAGATGGCGTGTAATTACCACTTCTGATATGTAAGGAAATTATAATTATTAATTTTGAAACCTTACAGTAGGTTGATATTTACGTCAGTCAGTGAATCAGTCAGGACTTTAATCTTTATTAATATAGATGAAAGGTATTTTTTTCTATACACCAAGTGAAATTAAAAAAGGACATTATTATCGAGAATCACATTTAGTATTAAGCAGGGACTGTGATTTTTTCATTTTTTTATCTTTATGGTCGTGTTCAGACTTTGTAGTATCGACTGCCTCCGTGACGCCGTGGTATAGCTGCTTGCCTTGTAACGCTGAGGTCTCTGGTTGGGTTCCCGGGTCACAGTAGTGGGATCTGGATAGTGGTAGGGGTTTCTGAACCCGCCTGGCTAAGTACCACCCTCAGTGTGAATATGCCGCTATAACAGAATTGCTATGTTACGGTAGTTATACATATGAGAGCCAGATGTATTCTAGGTAAACACACTTCACCATCTATAGCCTCTATGTCACTTAACATCAGGTGAAAAAGAGGCCAAGTGTAAGCCCATAACCATTAAAAAAAAGTAATTATGATTTATAAATTTAACTGCACTATTGCTGAAAAGGGGTATGCTGGAGTTTTCGAGTTTGTGTGAGAAGACCGCGGCTGCTATTGTTATAAATAAATAAAATTAAATATTTTAAGGATTCTATTAATATCCATTATTTATTTCTAGCTCACAGGCATTAGACCGTGGAAACAATTTACAATCTCTAAATGAACATTGGCCCAATTCCTTACTTTTCATTGCATATTAAAATTTCACTTAAAAGACATTTACTGCAACACACTTAAAAAAATGTAATACTTCCCAAGACATTTTTAATAAAAAGTGTCTTTCACTTATAGGCACTGACTGAGATTCACGTTGAAAGTAAAAGATATTGTAATATGACTAATTTCTTTTAAATTTTGTAGGGGACCAGGAGTTTTACAGCAACGTCGCAGCAGAGCATCGCAATCTTAAATGTGCACGAGTTTTAATAAACAGGCGAAAAATACCTTTACTAGTTTATTCTGTTAAATTTTCTTTGAATTATATAGATTAAGAGTAGGTTAGTTAGATATGTCAAGTAACAATTTTTATAAGTTATAGAGACAGTTATAAATGCCATCTATAATTAAATATCGCCCTTTCCAATACCTTACCGGTTCCTGAATCGTCTTGTTGGTGAGACTTAGTAGCATTTATTTATTTTTTGTAAAATATTTCACCGTAGCAATGGTATAATATTATTTGCGAACTTCACAAGATTTTTTCCGAAAATGTTAAGAACATCTCTCTACAGACTAAATTCTGACTTTTGAAACAGGTTTTTCATTACGTCAGACCACTTCGGTTTCATTGTAACGTGCCTCAAAGTAACATTGCTGTCGAATAAAATACTAAATATGTATCCCATTCCGTAACTTAACTCCAACTCTCTTGTAAAGTCCTCCCGAAGTGCCGAAGAAGAGGTGTTGCCAGACTGTGTAATGCCAACAGTCAAACACGGTGGAGGCTCTATTATGGTCTGGGGATGTTTCTCTGGTTATGGGACCGGAGATTTGGTTAAAATTGAAGGAATAAT
>DWQX01000653.1:0-38284 GCA_018245475.1 Pharmacophagus antenor
AATTAATAATCATAAATTTTAAATTCAACTTTTGCCCTATTTTAATAATTATTTATTTTTATTTATATTAATTTAAACTTTTGTTTAGTTTAGTCTTCGTCGAATTACGCATAATAGCCTCTAATTTAAGATATAAATAAAATATTATGTTACAAAAACTATAAACTATTTGCAATGTTTAACAGGTGTAATAATATTGTTTCCGTGTAACATGTTGTGGGGGATGTAAACACGCATATTACTTATTGGTTCACATTAAGCATAGCTTTGTCAGGAGTTTCTGTCCAGATATCGTCGACACGAGTTATTGGACGTGCTCTGTGACGTGTCGCCATTGTTGTCCGGTTGTTTCCTCGGGTCACAAAGCGCAATAACTGGGGAGCGAAGCTCAATATAGCCACGACGGGGTCCAGTGTACACCGTGCCTGCCCTATGTTCACAGGCTGATCGATTTATTACGTACTACATTTTTTTTTCTTTTCGGAATATTAACTGTGAAGGTTTTATAGAACGTTAAGTGATAATTGCGACCCGTTGAGATTCCAAGCTAGTTTGAAACAGACACTAATACACATTGTCGTCTCTACTGTATTCTGTCTTTTCCATATAATTTATTTTAATTTTAACTTTATTTTCTATATTAAAAAAAATTATCGATATTTTCTTTTTTTTTTATGAAAAGAGTAACAGTTTAATATTGCCATCATTACGAAAACATTGAAAAGTTTTGTTCAAAACATGTAATATTGTTTTCTGAATATAAAAAAATAAGACCTTTTTAATATTATAGAATCGACTTGCTTTAATAACTTTTATAATATGCTGCCAATATTACAAATCAACTAACAATGAAAAAATATATTTGAATAAATTCTTTCTTTCAGGTTTTTGCAACTATTTTACTCTGTTTCATTCCTTCTATTAATATTATCATGTTGTAAAAAGTGGCACATTTTATAAACACCATGTACACCCGTGCAAAGTAATCATATCTGAGAGTCAGTAACATGATACCGTACAGGCGGAAAAACTAAATACTTACATTTCTTTCATATTTTCTTGGTATTTTTATACACGTACAAGCTTTTGATAAATATAGTATAAAATATTAATCAATTAATAATAATCTAAATATTGTTTTCTCTCCTTCATTTATCAGATCATAGAAACGGTACACTGAAATGTTGTTTTTTTTTAATTACATGCCACCTCAAAGTTAATAATGACAAGGTTTATTAAGTATTAATAGTTATTAGCGAATAGGTCACAGAAATGGGTTATTATCAACGTAACGATGTATATACAAAATAAAGATACGAAAATAAGATGTAAAAATGTTTACTATAACATCCGTTTTTGTTAAATTTAAAACAGTAAAATAAGATGAAGCATCAAACAAAAAATATCAGTAAATAATTGTTTCTATTTTTCGAAAAACCCATCCCAAAACATTCGAGAGCTCCCCGACTTACCCTTACGGTGGCTCTTAACAATGCCAATCAATGAAACATGAAATCCGACTAAGCAGATGCAATGATTCCTCACGGTGAATTGGAACGTAATCGCTGCGCTTAATATATAAAAATAAACTTTATGTTTTAAGGATAGAGTGTATTTTATAATAGAGTATTTTAACCTCACGATATTATTCTTTGTCTGAAAGAGGTATTGTTAGCAAAGCCGGCCAATCAGTTCCATCAGCACTCAAGAGGCCGATGAAGCGCGCCTAATGCCTTAGTCCATGAGGGTTAAGTCTTTACGCAGTTGGTTTTGTCATTTTATCGATATGTTCTTGTTGATTCACTAAGAAGCTTCTTTTTGAGTTGAAATGACACCTAAATTATTGAATTCTATAAGTGACAGGCTATCTAATGTCAGCTTTTTATACGTCGACGGAGGCTGGGGACCCAATCGCATTGAAGATTCTTTTAATCTGGATAATGTATATGACGGAGTATTTTTTGTTAAAGTATAATAGTAAATATTCTTTATTTTAAATAACTTATTTTGTATTAAAGAACTTCTGGCTGTAACATTTTTTATTTATTTTTTTACTCTAGCCTTATAAAATCCGAACGGTTACTAAAACAAATTTGTGTCTAATTATTTGTATGGTTTTAATTAGTAATATTCTATGAAAGTATACGTAATTAAGCCTCAGTAATAATAAATAGAGTATCGATATTATTAGCAACGTTAAAAGCTCTATCGGGGTATAAAGACCTTGATTGTTTCGCGAGTGTCCGATCATAACGGTTCATTCACACCTGCCCTTTCTAAACAAAGGGTATCGTCTTTTACTACGGCATGTCACCTGTAAGTGAAATATTACCGTCATTTTTTAAATGTATATAATAAAGGGCCGCTATAATGATGATAAGATTGACAAAAAAAAGGTTCAACAATAGGTTCGCCGCCCAACAATTTCATACGGGTAAAAGGTTGACATAGTTCCTACTTTTTGCACTTTTATATTATAATTGTTTATAAACCAAAGCAAAAAGACGTTTGTTTACGACGTTCATGAAATGAATGGAGGAAAATTGAAAGGAAGAAAAATATTTTTTTGATAGTATGTGGTACGACTACCCATGACAATGACACATCGGTTAGGGCAGCCATAGCACATTGTGCCAGTCGCTTCAGCACTATATATTAAGTGTAGTTACCGCAGTGTTTCACTTTTTACACCGCTTTTAAAATTAGAACACAGCTGTACTCATATCCTCGCTTTAACAACAACAATATCGCTCTGGCTGCATCCGTGGCGCAGTGATTTAGCACTTGACTTGTAACACATAGGTCCCGCTTTCGATGATTACACGAGTAGTGATTACCATCTTTTATGATAATCTGCTGGTATGAAGGGGTTACTGTCTTCCGGCAGTTACATATATGAGAGCCAGAATATTTTGGTCAAATACGCTTTAACATCTACGGTCTTATTTTTCCTTATTATGTGAAATTGTAGTCATTGTTTTGCCTGTTCCTTATAAAAAATAAATTACTAAATGCGTGTCGGATTCACACCGTGAAGAGTTCCCTACTTACTACAAACACCTATTAAATTATGATTTTTGTAAGTATTATTTTCTTTTTATTGTTGCTTTAGTGGTAATAGATACACAAAATCTGTAAAAATTTCAACTTTCTTTCTATCACGGTTTATGAGATAGAGTCTGTTCACATACGAGCAGACAGACGAACGGCGGAGTCTCAGTAATAAGGATCCGATTGTCACCTTTTGAGTATGAAACCCTGAAAAGATATATTTGAAAGGAAGGCGTCATTATTCGCCCATATCAACCTATTCAAATCGTTTTAAATTAAACTTTAAGAGGTTTAATTGATAACTCTAATTTCTCCTGTATTTGTCTTTTTTATTAACAATAAATTCTACTAAAATTTACAAAGCATTGAACTGTTTGAGAAATAAAACAATGTTGCAATTGTAACTTTCTTTCCAAACAAATAGCCGAAGCGTGAAATTATTTACTCCCCGAGCGGCTCTTTATTTTACTTTGTTCTTGTATACACTGAATTAGAAAGGACACGAGTGTCTCGACATTTAAAAGTATTACAGTGGAAAAAAACGAATGGAACAAATAAACAGCAAAATATTTTAATCACCACACTGTTGAACAAAGGATGCGCTTTACGTTTTTGTCGCGAGTGCGAAAGGCTTGCGTTGGCGTTGAAACCGTGAAGTGAATTTTTCATCCAATTGCTTAGCAGATGTGGATTATCTGGTGTATTTTTTTTCTGGAATTGAAGTACCCAGCGAAACGGCTACGGAGAAGAAAATTACATTGACTCCTTTCTCGTAAAAATATTGAATTAACTATTCATTTTAAATTACTCAGCTGTTCTAGGTTATTTATTTCATCTTGTTTTTAGTCTTTATAAATTGAATAAAATAAAGAGATATTATAACGTGTTTGTGGACTTTGATCAGATTCTTTTAGCAACGAAGAAGTTTCCAGTTTGTATTAATTAACTAATAGATCTTGATTCAATTATAGCATTAAAATCTATTCTTGCTTATAAATATGGATGGAACCGACATTCTTTTACACTTTTTACAAATGCTTAGTTGAGCGTAAATAAAGAGAGCGTAAATTCGTTTGAAACTTATATTCATATTCAATAAAACATTAACATCAATCGTAAAAATATAGTTTCAAACGAATACTGTGCCTAGCAATATTTTTTCCTTAAATAGTAATCATAATTTTGCTTTATGAAATATCATACAATCCTAATCTACCGAAAATAACAAACGAGCATGTAAGAAATTTCAAAAAAGTAGTAGAGTAATTTCATGTTCAAACAATAAACATGTAATTAAATATTATTACCATATTTATTCAAATTTTCGTAACAAATATTCAACATATTTTTGCTTGGATTGTGATTTACTTAGTGTAATATACCGGAGAGGCCAATTATATCGGGATTAATCTAGTGGTTAGTTGCCTAGTAACGTTCCCACATTGAACGCACGTAATCCGATTAAGATAATTGGTGAAAATCTTATTGAAACGACTTATACTCTCGTAAAATACACTTGTACGTACATAATTGTTATGTCTCAGTAAAATATATTGTGTACGGAATGGTTGATCGATGTATAAGCATAGGTTACGTTATGTCCGGTCCTTGCGATGTACTTATGAACGGTCGTTGCTTGTTGTAAATAGTGGACCTGCTACTTTTAGTACATAGCTATTGTAGTTTAGTTATATTTATACTCTTTGTGGTAAACGTTTATGACCTCGAACACTGCTTTATTCTGTATGGTTCCGTACCGAAAATTTCTTTTATTATTTCTTTCTAATTTCTTAGAAACTGCGTGCTGCAGGGAAGTTTCATGCGCAGTTCACAACAAGGGCACTAAGGAGGCTCCAAAGCGAAGGCCTAGCATTGTATTGTCTTATAAATTTTGACCTCTATTTTTCATTCAAATGTAAAACACACTAACATACGCTGTTAGTTCTAAAATATAAATTATAAACCGTGTAATCTATATAACTGCATTGACTTTCAAACAACTTATACGCTGCGTCTGTGATAAGCTAACATTGTTTATTTATACATACATATTTATACATTGTATATTTTATTAAATAAGACCTACCTATTCTAAAAATATGTTAAGTAATTCTTCTTTATAAAAAAATAACTCCTTAGCCTTAATAAAGTTTTCTAACATTTTGTAGGTATAAATAAAAGTTTATTACCTACCACGACCCTTCTAGTAATTCTTCCCATTTCAAAGAAAGCTATGAGTGAATTAGATTGAAACAAAACCTACAGAGTTGCAGAAACCTGACTAAAGGAAACTACCTAATTGGCAATCAGACAGTTGGCTACTCCTGGTAGACATAAACATCAAGAAAGTGAACCAATCGGATATACAATACTCTATTTAATTTGTTCAATTCTTCTAGGGAATTAGTCGAGGAAATTCAATCCTCATTAGTAGAGATTTAGGAATTAATTGACTAGTCTATTAGTATTTTTGAAAACGGCTTAAGTTTACATATGTAATGTTATTTATTTTCTTTAATTTTTTAATACATTATAATTTTCCATTAATATTTTTTCTAATGAGGCTTCTATAAATAAGTGATTAAATATTAATTAACAAATTAAAATGACAATTTTATACTAATTAATGTATTAATATAAACAATAGAGAGAATAACTTTGTATACCTTTTCACTTACACGTGTTCATGTTTTTATGAGATTTGATATACTAAAGGTTCATTGAGAGCAGGAATGTACAGTGAATTTATAAATTTATTTAACCAGTTAAAAAGTTAAATACTAAGATCGAATACGATACGATCGATACGACCAAACGTTTGATAATTAACTTTTATTTTATTTACATAATTAAGATTAGAAAACAAGCAATTGTAAATTATGACGACATATTTATCTGATTAATTAAAGAAAAAGTTTTATTTTGCGATACTACAATCTTTCGATACCAAACAAAAAAAAATCGCCGAATGGACTAATGTTATAACATCAACATATGCATTTTCATAGTAAGCACTGGTTGCTTCAGCGCCCCCGATTACCGACGCGTTGTTTGAACTTAATTAAAAGCACATGTTAATACGAAATGATCGCCGACTTAAGATCAAAGCACCCGATGCTAATATTTGCCGAGTCTATTGAAAGAAGTCGTTGACACCGCGTAGGTACACTAACATTAGACATTTGCGTACAGGCAAATTTGTATAAACAATATTTGCTTCGTTTGTCAAAGGTACTTAATTTGAGAAAATTATATCAGCTCTCAATAAGGTATAGATAGAGGTGTTGATAAGGGGATGTAATTAATACAAATGATTAGAAATTATGAAATTACGCATTTTATAATTACTTTCTCATAATCGAAGTGGCTATAAATGAATTATTTCATAATTTAAATTAAATCACTTTAGATTTTAGTAGGTTACTAAGCCTGTAGAGGCCCCATAAATGGCGCATTGCGTTCGTTGCTTTTTTTTCGCCAATTGAGATAAATTTTCTAGAACAATTTTTAATCTAACATAATAAAAGTTGTTCTTGCCGGTGTAAACTTAAAAACTAAAGTTTACTTTTTGTACTTTTTCAATTAAAGTTGATTTTATATTCTTAAATAGCAAATATTCTTAAAAAGATTTTATAATCATCTATAACAATTCTTGTTAAAAATACCTTTTTTTATTTTCCTCTCAAATCCGTACAATCATGTTTTAATTGAAACATTGTCTTTATTACTTGGTAAAAATTTTAAAATCTGTGTTTGTAGATTTATATTCATTAATCAATTTAAATACTATAATAATTATAGCCTTTCATGTATGTTATTAATAATTTTGAAGCAGTCGTTTGGTTCAACTAGCGGAATGTGTATCGGCAGTAGCGACCCGCATATAAGGCCAGGTCTCGAAATCTCTTCAATAAAGCGTAGAGACGTTCCCATACAGCCGGCGGCCACAAGTTTCCAATAAGTAATTAAATCCGAGACGAGAGATTACGTCTTCCTACCACAAAAGGAGAGTATTTACTTGGTACGCTTTGCTGGAGCACTTCAAATCTTTCATGATTTCCTGGTGTCTCGAGATTGTATTTCCCTCAAACTGTTTACATTTTCAACATACACCTACGCACGTATCTATTGTGTGTGACATAAATAGGTTTTTAACACTAGATTTACCGACACATTTTTATGGTTTTCTTTGCGTATCTGTTTATTATGCGTGTATTAGTGTTGTGCGTTATTGCATTCCTATTTTTCCTGTTTCGCAATAAAATGCATAGAACGATGTCGCCAGAGGCGGTATAAAAAAATAAAAATATCAAACGCATATCAGTATACGTAACTTCTTATATAGGGTCGTTCAGTCAAAATGACTGGTCCGATAAATCTAGTGTTAAACATACATTTTTACTATTACAATTTACGATATAATAATGAAATCAATGGTTATATTTTTATATTCGTCCTGAATGTTTTATTTTATTTGCTTAAAAAGACTTATGTATTTAATACATACGCCTAGTTTTAGTATAGATCTTTGCGAAAAACAATAAAAGTAGAAATTAGATTTATTTTTATTTACATTTACCTAAGAAATTCGATTTTCTTTCAAAATTTTAACGTAGATTCATTGTCTTAACAGAGCTTAGTAAATTTAAAACTTTTACTACGTATAATAATTTTATATTATACGTAACTTAATAAGTTCATCTATTTATAATTTTTTTTCAAACAGTTATGAGAAAAATAAATACACTCATAGATTACAAAAATATGCTTCTTGTTATATTATGTAAACACAAAACTTGCCCATAATTTATCTTAGAAACAAATTTGGTATTTGTTATTTAAGACTTTTTTAAAATTTTTTTATTTATAACAGTAGAAACCCAAACAAAGCCGAATTCTCTAGTAAATTAAAAACAGTGATATAATAAATTTCATCCAACTCGCGCCCGCGGTCTCGCAAAAGGATTACTACAGATAACGTCATGAAAACGTGAAATGTTACAATATCGTCCCCTGTTTACCCGCGCCACCGTTTAGACCATTTTTATGAAGAACCGTGCAAATAATCTAGCACAAACATTAATCTGCTTTGAACAACACAGAATGTAAAGGGAGTTCGTCGAGTCAATATTTTCTTAGGGGACAAAACTCTGTTTTATATCAGCTCTTGGTGCCAATTAGAGCGTGATGCGATTTTTGTGTAAACTTAATTTAAGTAATTCCAGTCGCAATGTATTCGACCCAAGGAGAACTTTTGTTCTTAATTAATCATATCTAACGTTGATAATAATGGCAATTTGGGATGACAATTTACGATGAGTTGCTAGCTCATTATTAATTTTGTAAGATCAAATGATAGTTACTATCTACGTATATTTATCTATTTGATCATCTATAGATAAGGTAAATAATTTGCAAATATTACTCCTGTTGCTAGTATAATATTTTAAATTAAATTATTTTATTAAAAATTTATATATTTTGTGTTCGTTAATATTATTAAATTTACTTGACTTTACTTTTAAACGAATAATAATTAATAAAAACTTACATTTAAAAGAACATACAATAAAGTATATATTGATATATGAAACATTTAAATATGAGAAACTGCTCTAACACAAGGGAATTAACAAACAAATAACCCTTTAATATTTCAAAATGGCGACGCTCGTAATTCAATTACAGGAGCCGTTGTAACAATCGATGCGTGTCGTTATTAAATTTTGCTTTAGTTTAAAATGTTGCCCGTATAACTACAATTTATCGGTGAGCGCCTCCACGACTGATTTATTAATGCTACGCTTCAAGGGAAGCCGCGGTGAATCAGCAATTTTACATTCGCTGGATTCAACCCTTCGTCTTAACGGGGCATTAAGAGTATGTTCTAATGTTCTATTTAAAACAGTATTCATCTTGACCAAATTTGAAAATAAAATAGAATTTATGTTAATAGCATAATTTTTTTGATTGCGAATTATAAATATTGGAAATTGTAATATGCCTTCCTTTTGTTACAAACTAAGGGAGCTTTTTAGTTCACGATAGTGAATTGTCCTCTTAATATAAATATATATTCTTTATTTAATTTTTATGAACTTACCACATAAGTAAAGAATGGAATTAAGTCGAAATATTAATTCTAAATAATTTAGAAATTAAAAAAAATATTTTTATATAAATTAAATGTAACATTACAATATATAAAATTTACAGACAGCCTGTGCATAAAATATTCAACATCATTCTAGACCGATGGTCTGAGAAAGTTCGAATTTAAATTAATTTAGCGGACTATTAATTTTGAGTAATGAACTCGTTTCTCAGCCTTAATCGGTGATTTTACTTAAGTTGAGCATTGATATCTTTTAATGAATAAGTTGAGATAAGATATTGATAAATTATGGTTGACGTAAACTTTAAAGTTAATAAAAGTAACAATCGTTTTCAATATACGAAAATATAATGAAAGTAGTAATAGTTTTAACTTTAATGGAAGGAGCAAAGTGCAAAAACGGATAACATCAAAAATTTAATGGTAAATGATTACAATGATTATATGATAGACACACATATTTGTTACAATAAAATATGGCCTATTTTAAAAATGCCGTAGAGGGTTATTTAAATTGTAGCACCTCGTTTACTGCTTTATTTAAGATTACGCGGACTTTCCCGAACAGGCTAATTGCAGCTGTAGGAGTTAGCTCGGCTCTACAGAGATCCACTGGAAACGGGAATGAGTGCTAAAAGATTTATATCAGGGAAAGAGGACGATTTCACAGCTTAATCCGAACCACTCGACGAGCCGACTACAGGAAATTAAGGCTTTGACAAAATCTTTACTTATTTGCTTTTCTCACACTTTTACAATATCGCTACTGTGATAAAATTAAGAGTTTATTTCAGAGTTTAGATCATTCATTATTTGTAAATCAACAAATGTACTTAATAATTAAGTTACACGCTTTAAATATGAATTATGAAAGCGAAACATCACTTGTCGCCGTTAAATGAAAATATGTAAATATTATAATACTGTGCAGAAAATATATTTACCATAAATAAAATTAAACCACGATGGTCCTTTCTGGATATTTATGAAAGTTTGTATCTGCATAGTGAAATTTATTTCTTTGTTAAAATATGTTTTAATTAATAATGAGATAGTCGTTAATATAGTATTTGCAGCTAAAACGGGCTGGAACCAGACCAGAATAATTGCATTTTATTTGATTTTTTCTAATGCTTCAATTTTACAATGTCTTCTTCTAAAATAGCTCGAGGCTAAAAATGTATTGTTAGCTCTTGAGCACTTTGTATTATCATTATCAATAAGAAATTTTTACAATTGTGACAGTTGCCTGGAATAACTGAAACTTTTATTTTTCCAAATTCATCGTTATAGATGTAGTAATTGTTAAACGAATGTTTTCATTTAAGTTTTTATTTACTCATTGCTATTCGATGACAATTGTTAAAACTGTAATTTTAAATTAAAGATTTGTACATGTCTATTTCCATTCCTTTATGTGTATTCTTTAAAGATGGTTAGTCTCTTTTTCAAAAATTGACAAAATATTTAGCAACTAGTGTTTATTTAAGATAGATACATAAGACCAGTTGAGCGACATGATTATTTCGAGGTGTTATAGTTAAAAAAAGTTTTTAAAGGTTCATTCGGCGCCTCCTTGAACAGCCTTCTCAATGGGAGGTCAATTACGTATTAAAGAATATCTTTCATACAGACATATCATAAACTTAAACTTTTCAAATAATCATATTCACGCGTGCATTTGTCACCGGTAGTTAAGACTAGAAAGTTCTATTGTGGTGTGTACGTTCCATGGTTTACAAATAAATCATCCATAATAAGGCAGGAATAACCAAAAAATAATGGTCTAAAATTTAAGTTCTTATCGAGGGGTTCTTCAAAAAGAGCATGATAAGTTTTCTCAGGGTTCGGCAACACGCTCGTGATACCTTTAGCATTTGTAAGCGTCTATATTCTACGGTAACCGCTTACCATCGAGCAGACTTAAGCTTTTCTGCCACCTTAGTAATAAAAAAATTACTACGGTTACGCTGTTTCTTTTTTATTTGGGCTGCGCGTGTTCATGGATATTGTTGCTGTTTTTTAGGTAGTAACCAGTACACCGTTAATAATACGTCATGGCGGAAAACAAGAATCAGTGTAAAATGGAGTAAATGAATAACAAAAAAAATCATTTAGCAAACAAATATAAACAGAAATTGTATTGTATTCGTAAATGATAGAATTTTTCGAGATCATGATTTTTGTATTCTGGATAAATCCCAAGATGGCTGGGCACGTAAATAGTAATAAAAGTAAAAATTGGAAATCACAAATCCAAACCCCGATAAGGTACATACTACTTTCATATTTTAGATTATGCTCTTTAAATCTCAAGACAGACGTTATTATCCTCGAGGGCTGCGTTGTTGGGAAATATCTCGAATTTTGCATCGAACGTCGCCCGGTATTACTTTTCCATTAGTAGTTCGATTTTTGTTCGTAACTCCTTTTCTTTTCGATATTGCGAAGACGGCACCATTTCGGTTCATATTGTCAGTACACTGTTTATCTACACACAAATTAACTATAAATTTTTATTAAAAATTCCGCGTAGCCTCCAACGAGCTAGCATACTCTATAACAGTCTTTGGTTTCGGATGTTTGCTAAGTAAACAAAGCAGAGTACCGTCGAAGGCAATTACTGAACTATTGTATATAACCGTGTAACAGCTTAATAGAGTGCCGGAGAGTACAGCTACATCCATAGACGGCGGGCGAACATACATACATAGTGACGTCACGCTTCGTTGGTAACATCAGAGCCACTAAAGTAACACTGATTCGATTTCACGTTCACAGACGAGACCGTAAATCCGAGTCGGTGATGTGATTTACGCTAATTTCATTTCGCGTGGCCCGCTCGCTAGTCTAAACGCGCCTTAATTACGACTAAAGACACCCCCAAAATGCGCGAAGCAATAATTTATAGTGCGCACCGCGACTTGGTTAGATAGGCGAGGTTGAATTGATCTCCGTGGATTACTTATAAACGAGTATCGAGATAAGTAATTAATAGAAATCCTACAGTTTGAATTGCTAAAACCTGTACGAGATATATTTTGTAAACGTAATAACCTTTGATGTTCATAAATTCTAAAAAAACTTAAAAAATGATAACCAAATCAAAAACAAAAATATTTTTATTCCAATATATTAATATTTCATTTTTAACCTTTTTTATTGTATAAAATTGATGGAGACATTTTGTAAATATTTTAATTACGTTAATGTCAGATAGCATCGGCATTCAAAGAGTTTCTTCAGTAAATTTCTTTGATAATTTTGAAAGGTTCAGGATGCCTATTTTTTGGCCATATTATAAATAAAGATTTCATGTTGCTTATTAAATATTTCTACACATGTAAACAGAATTGATGTATTTTTTTTTAATTAAACCTCTATATTAAATGATTAATGACAAAACGAGAATTTGGCAAACAAATTTTGGCTGTTTGATTTTGTGTTTGAATTGTCTTCAAATGGTTGAAACAATATACAATGGCAAATTTGCTGATGACATAAGGATAAACAATTACGACAAAAAGAGAAACAAAATATGAAAAACTTTCAATTGAATGAACAGTTTTAATGGCAAGTGTTTTAATACCGAAGAATAAGTTCCTTATGGTACAAAAATAATTAAATAGAAAACGTACTGCTAGTATTAAATATTTCATACAGGTAGTACAACGTCTGCTTATCCAACTAGTTAAAGCATAAGGCTAAATTGAACATTCGCCCTTTTAAGGTGTAAAACTTGCAACATCAATTTACGATGTTTGAGAACGCGCCTTTGAAAGCGCGACTTGACTGCTCACGTCTTTTCACCAAAGCGTCTCTCGGCGGATGCATTTTGTATGAGGGCCGGGAACGTTTTAGATTAACTTGCTTTAATTATAGCCTAAGCAAACACGCTAAAGCGAAGCGTATGTAATCACGATCGGTAATTAGGTGTAGCAAGCGCCGGATACAGAGTGGGGGATACCCGAGCTGATCGTAATGTAAGAAAATCATTGCGAGTCAAGAACATGTGTTTAAGAAAGTTTGTTAATGTTTAATGAATTCGCGCGGGAACGGCGTTGATTTGTAGCGGGTTTGCCGTTTAATTTTCGCCCCAAAACCGCGTGCCGCTAATTCAATAATTTGACAGGTAGGTGTAGGTGGAGCAGACAAGCGAGCACTAACGTGATTGTTTATTATTTTACCAACATTAGTCATTAATTTTTATTAATTATCTAGTCTTAATTTCTTCTTAAAGTATTATATTTTTAATATTCTAAAGAGATTCTTTTATATTCCGCGTAAATTAATTAATCATTTTATAATAAATGTATAATAAATAGAAAGAACAAAAATGTCGAAATTTCAATAGGTGGGAAGCCAAACTAAAACCGTATTCCTACTTTAGGCACATCTTTTTTTTTTAATTAATAATAAATTATTAATAAAAATACCTTTTATTAGATACCAATGAGACAAAAACAAATCACAATGAAATGATGTTATATCATATTCAGTGACCCCACTATGATTCCGAACTTAAAAGTAGCTATACCTTAGACTTTTTTTTTGGTTAAAACAACTTCACACCAAAACATATTGCACATATCAAATTATGAACACTACTTTATAATAAGAAGTAAACAGGCAAGCGATAGAAATTGTTCAGTTTTGAACTAATCTAATATGAAGTTTACCCTTTTCAGAATTTTTCTAATAATTAAAAAAAATAATAAATAACTATCGATTTTCGTCTGGGCTTGTTGAAAATGGTGTGGGTATCAGTGTTATACATCGAATGAACTGTCATGTTAAGTAACCGGTAACACGAATTGACTCTGCAAGCAAACACTTTTAAAGCTTAACCAAGAAAACATAATACGTTATTTATTTTAAAAAAAACCAAGCCTAAATCAAATTCGTGTAGTGAAATTTAAATCGAGACAAAATTAGTTTTAAAACTTGAAAAGACCTACTGTATAATTTTCGGAAAATTTTAATCTGGAATTTTCAATTGATCTCAAAGTCGAAGAAACTTTTTGAGGTCGTCGAAGGCCCTGCAGTCGAAAGTTCAACCCTTGTTTCGTTCAACGTACGCGTAGACAGTTGATAGACACGTTGCTCACGCTTAATAAATACCGTTTATTTTAACAACACTGACAAGTGTAATTATTCATAGAAAATTGTATGCTATTTTCTTCTAAAATGAAAGCTAGCGTTTTGTGTTTAGTGTAAAGCGATATGCTGTTAGGTAAGTAACAAACTTGAAAAATGAGTTAAAGGCAAAAATATATTTACATCAACTTTAATTAATATCAATTTGTTTAAATTGAAAGCCTATATTTATTTGTAAAGATTCCTGGAAAAATACTTGTAATTTACATAAAACAAAATAATATATATGATGATTCATCGCTATATTTAATCGCCTTTTAAAGATAAGAGAATATTTTAATGCAATTAATTTTAATAGGAACACATTCATTAAAATTATTTTAATGAATGTTTGACGCAAATTAATTCCAATAGTTGTAAGATAAAAAGGTTAATATGCTATTTAATTACTGATGTGGAACATAACGCTAGCATATTATGTGTGAAATGATATTTTATTTAACATAAAAATCGTTTATTATGGGATTCAAATAAATATAAATACGTACTTTAAAAAGTGAACATTTTAAGTTTCAAGAACTGTGCAATTGAAACTTGGACGCTGTCATAATACGGTCAGAAATAAATTAACTAAAACATTATATAATTAAAATAAATCTGTTACGTATATTTGCTCTGCTTTTCATTCTACCCCTTCTGGATCTTATCCAATAAGATAAAAGTTGGCACCCGCGTACATCTATACTGCAACTATACTGCATTGTTTACGTCATAATTAGTCGCATATAAAAATGCGATACATGATGCAGCAACGTAATTAAAAGACCCCTGTACAATGTATTTTAAATACAATATAATATGATTATCAGCTTGTCCCCCTAACACAGACAAAATCAATATTGTCTGCATGCTAGTACACACAAAACATTACGATGAAACATCACAAAATAATCCGAAGTAATTTGTATGATATATTTTTATTTTTTATGTTCAATTTACTGTTTGTTACCTATAATTCTTGGTCCATTGTGTTAATAATATTGATAGACAGGAAATTCTTCTTTTGAGCGTTACTTGACATATTGTATCTATACCATTACAATATCATTTATGAATAAAAAAAAACTATAGTAAATTTCAAACCCGTAACAAAAATGTTACAATATTAAATACCACGATTTAAAAAGAACAAAAAAATATTAATACACTGTCTGTAGTCCTTTTTTTCGTTAATACATATAAGATCAATTTGTGTCAGTACTTATAAAAGCTATGTATAAAATGTCAAAAATATCCAATTTTTTATGCGTTAGTCATTATTATCTTAGTCATTTTTTTATCTCTTCTTACGTTAAAGAGGCTTACATTATTATCTATCTATACCTTTTAACTTTTTTAAAATTGGTTTATATAGATATGTAGAAATATAAATCGATATTTTTAAAACAGACTAGGACATGCTTCTAAAAAAAAGCTTATAATATAGAAGTACTATGTCTAATCTGTGTATTGTCTCAATCATATATAGTAGTATCGTTATACCACTTTTTACTTCATCGTGCTGAAAAATATATTATACCGTGTAATTTTATGTTCTAAATTTAAAAAGTGGTAGTGAGTAATCTGAAGGTTTTCACCGCTCTACTCTTATCGAGCGGTTTTATCTCTGCGTACCTGTGTACTATATAGTGGTATTTAGAGTGATTGTTCCGTCGTATTTATGCGCGGCGACACACTACGCCCGCGCGGCCGTGGGGCGAATGGCTGCTTGCTTGTTTTATGCGGAGTTCGAAAGTTGTGCAATAACGTATATATAGAATGTCGCTCATTAAAACTCTATGTTTCTGAAACTCCAACTTCAGACGTCATACTGTCATATTTGCTTGGAGCTCTGCAAAATACGTGTAGTGTAGATACGATTACTATGTTATAAATTATGCTACTGTTGTTTCTTTTTAATAATAATAAATGTAAGTAATAATGAAAGGGTTTTTCGAAGTTGTCTATCTACCAACTACCCTCAATATCCGTCCGCCGCCATAACACATTGCTGTGTCCCGACAGTCATACATGTAAAAGCCGAACGTATTTTCAGCGAACACGCTTCACCGTCTACGGTCTCATTTTTTTATAGGCATAGTGGGGAAACGAGCGAGCGGTTCACCTAATGGAAAGAGATCACTGTCCATAGACCGCCGCAACATTCGGGGAACATTGTAACAACATCAGATGAAAAAGAGATCAAGTTTTAGCCTATAACCGATAAAAAATAATGTGTTATATCCAATACCAGTTTTGGTTAATTAATATAGTTATAGTTTATTCGTAAAATGAAGGAAAAACCCATGAAATTTCTAAAGCACAATTTTTTTTTAGAATAATTTGATGTTAAACTCAATAACTTAGGCATTTTCCAATAAATTCCAACTCTTTACGACTTTACACATTTTTTACATTATTTTATTAAAAAATTACATTTTGCACTGCAAATAAAATTACTTACGGTAAAAAATATTTGCATCTTTTCACGTATTCTGTAGCATTTATTACTATATTATTATATTGAAATAACGATTTATTTCAATATATAGAAGAGAATAATATTGTTTCAAAGCAAATATAGTTTAAATGATTTGCTTTAAGGTTCCCGAGGGCACGGTTCTATCTCAGTTATTATACTGTCGGGAACGCGACAAATTTTTAAAGATTTTTGTAATATTACTTTTATGACTATCACATTATTAAAATGTATACTGCTTGCATAGTGATTATGAAAAATGGAAATAGTGAATTAATTTGTTGATTCTCTTTTTAAAGCTATATTGCGTAATTGCTACACGTTTCAAGAGTCAAAAATTTTCTCTATATAAGTTTTACTAAGCGAACCGCTGTTCATTGTTTCCCTATTACCGATATTGTGTATATAGATGGATCCATTATTCGAAATTGTTACCTCAATGTCTGGTCATAACGCATCGTTCCTATAACGTCGTAAGACAGGTATAAGCCATTAGGGAATAATAAAACACCCTTATCGGGCCATTAGATGCTCGTAAAATAACAGTTAGTCATATAATAATGTGATTGATGTAAATATCTATGTTTTTGTAGAAGCTTGAGGTACTGTATCGCTTTAGATTTATGTTTAGCACCATCGTCTTCGGAAATATTTTATCCAAATAAAATATAAAGATATCTAGTGGGTGGTCATTAAAACACAAACTACTCTACGATAATTTCAAATTCAAACATTAAACAAGACTGCATTTATAACGAGTTGGAACTAAATGCATGTACGGCGGGTGTTAATTTACACAATTCCATTAGTCCCGACTGACTTAAAAGCAGGACGAGTATGCTATAAATGCACACGAATTCTAAATAGTTAATAGGACTAGTAACTCCTTAATTTTCTAAAAAGAAAATTTAAGATTTCCTTTTAATTTCGTCATTATTTCTTTGTAATATGGATGAAGCATACAATAATACCTTAAATATTTTATTTGTTTTCATTTAAAACCTTTTTATATCAGTTACTTTACTTATCTGTATGCACTCGTATACAGACGAAAATATTATTTTTCTAATTTATTGTTACTGAAATATGGTAAAAGTTAACTATTACATCTTTTTTCAAAGTTTTATTTGTTTTATGAGCAATAGATTTCTCGTACAAAAAAGAATTTAACATGAATAAGTCATTAAAAACATATTATTTTATTATTGTTCGCAAAAAATATTTTTAAACAAAATGAACTACAATAGTACGAGTGGCTAATAATATAGTTAATATTGTATGAAAAATGAATAACAACAATATCAAAAAATTGCACAGCAAGCTGATGTCACATCGTATTATTTGACGATCACCTCATTTTTGGATAAAAATCATCTACATCAGAGTGTAGGCTTTAAGCGAAATAAGCAACATCAATCACCGTGTCGCGAATGCTACGTAAAATAGTTCTCTCTCACCCCTCACTTTCCGTCATTGCTCGCGCGTCAAATTTCGAAAGAAATCACCCGAGTAATGTAAGAAAAACATACATCACTGGCACAATGCACGTATAATAGTCTACGCCGATAAGTCTTCTAGTATGGAAATTTATCCGATTTTCGCAACATCCCGCCTGAAATAGCGTTCTCGTGCGCGATAAAATACGTGCATGTAACGCTTAAAAGGCAAACCCAAGGCGCACCTTTTTAATGCCAAATAAATTGTGTTTTGTAGTGAACATTGCCGATGTAAAAGAAAATCACGTAAACATATAAAAGTTTTGTGACTTTTAAATATGCATTCATACGATGAGAATTTAAGAATTCAGATCGATGCCTGTAAAGAACAACGACCAATGAAATAAGTGACTGTTGACTTTTATGTACAACTACAAAAGAATAAATATAAAAAGTACTAAAGGATACTGTTTTGACCTGCATGTAAAAGTGTTGAATATTTAATATTATTATACTGTAATTAATATATAATTTTGTAAGGATTAATAATTGTTTGCTTTCTTGTAAAAGCATCTAGAACAGTGATTCCCAAAGTGGTCTATATCGACCACTAGGGGTCTATGACATACCTGCAAGGGGTCTACGTCAGCGAAAACAAATTTGGGGGTCCATGAAATGAAAATCCCCCATTTTCATTTCACGATAGTGGATGTCAACACATACACTGACAGTACCTATTTACTTACATCATACTATCTTATAATATCAAAACATACATTATTTATAAAAGTACCTATGAAGTAAAAATTTTATTATATATGTTTATAAAATTGTGCAAGTTGTAGGATGTTGGTATTCGCTTTGTGGTCGCAATACATTTTGAACTTATAAAAACCTGAGAGTCGCAGTCTCAGAGCTTCGCTACCTTGCACTGACTTGTTCAATTCGTCACTCTATAAATACGAATGTGGGACATATACCTTTATTCGTTTCCTGAATCTTGAAAAGGAATGTGCTAAGAAAATATTTTAAGAATAGAAAAAGAAGGTATATCACACAAATTATAAAGAGTCAGTGTTATTTTGTTTAAGAGTGTTGGAGAAAAGTAAGTACATTATTTTTTATTAAATTTTAGTTATGTACTCGTAGTTAGCAAAGATAGATAAATTACGCCAATCATGACTTTAGTTATTAGTAGTTTAATATTCAATCATGCAAAATTACACGAGTACCCCTCAATAGTTTCTTTTTGAAAGTTTTAGCAATCGGTATTATATTTACAGTGCAATCTTCGTAATTCGAGCTAATTGTTGTAAGAAGATGTTCGAATTGTGGAATGTTTTCAGAAAAATCAAAAAATATTTTTATTATACAGCTGCTGGATTTTTTGTCTTATTTAAATAATTTAAATTCAATTAATAAATGTATAAATTAACAAGTGTTTTTACTTTAAGTTTTTAACACTAAACTTCACTACAATTTACAAGAAATCAATATCAGTTAAGTAGGGGGTCTACCCAACACGGAAAAACAAGGCAAGGGGTCTACGACACAAAAAAGTTTGGGCAACTCTGATCTAGAAGGATGCGTGCTTAAAATCTAAAAATATGAAATCACGACATCGGTGAATATAATTTTCGGCTTGAGAAATATGATAACATACATATATAAATGATAATATACAAAAACGATATGATATTACGTATGTTAGGCTGTTTCCGTTTTTATCATGGAACAGACATTACTGGTTGACACCGAATGTAATCCATTATAATAAGATGTAAACTTAATATTTAAATGATGAATGGGTCAATAAAATCAATGCTAGCGGTTTAAATCAATATAAAGCAACTTGTCGCTCTATTTATAGCAATTTAATATTTATGCAAGCTTCAATTCTATATAAATAAGTTGAGCAATCGATTTAAGTGAGCGTGCTTAAATCATGCAAATAATTCACCAAATGCTTTAATATCATTTCACGCTCCATTCTTTATATTCACGCCTCGATTCAATCTGACACTGAAATTGTGAATCAAAATGCCTTCTACTATTTCATTTTCTGTTGATTTAAAAGCTGAACAAATATTCGGAATAAAAGTATGAAATGATATCAATTGAAATAAAATCAATTAAAATTTGTTTATGTGAATGAAATCTACATTGAAATCGTTGTTTAATATCTACTATTATTATTTAGTAAATTATATGTAATATTTTAACTATATAACCAATTCTTTTAAATCCTATAAAATACTTTTGTTTTTGTAAACATGCTTTCATTTATTTACTCTAACACGTGTGTATTAATGTCCAAATGTAGCAAAGATGCATATATTAATGGATATCTTTGTATACTTTATATTTTTTTTAACCAATTTAAAGTCTTGGTTACTAAAAGAGAATAAATCAAGTAGATTTATCTACGTGGATTTACTCCTCAAAGTTTCGAAGGTGATGCTCGACGTGGATTTTGTCGGTTTCCTAGTATAAATCATGCCCGATTATCTCTGAAAACTGACAGTGTGTCATATTCTGTCGACATATGAATAATTTATACAAGCTCAGACACTTGAATCAGGCATAGAACTTTACTTTACGAAGCACCTACCTGCTTGTAAATTCTTTCGCTTTAACATATCTCAACAAATTTTTGTATTATCATTGAAATTGATTTTTCAAAAAAATAATAATATTGTTACATTAAGTGCTTCGCATGGCATTCGAACATCATGTATAATAATTTTCTTTTAACGTAGAATCCTTACGTAATTTTTATCGCTCGAAGGCACGGAATCCGCGCGTTTCGGTTAAATTAACCTAAAATCCCTCGGCGCTTTAAAAGCGAAAACGGCAGGCGTTTATAAAGCGCGAAACATTACGGAGTGATAACATCGCCGCACGTCCGCAAACGCTTTCAAATGAAGTATTACATGGTAGTTGAATAGGCCGCGATGCCGCAGTTTATATTCAAGCCGAGTGGCGGCCCTTCATTGATGCTATTGAGCCACAATCATTCATAATGGATATTGGCGTGTTGCGGCAACGCAGCGATGTAATGCCACTTTTTTCAAAGAGACCACGTGTGTTATATTGATGTTACGACTTGATTTATATTGCATGTAAACTGCTTGGTTTAATATACCTCCATTGTGTACGTGACATTTTTGTTCTGCTCTCTTTAGGCTTACTATAAAAAAATTAGAAAAAAAAAATGGGGTTTAATATAGTGACTACACTGAAGAAACCGGGTTAGGTTTATCCGCCATTGTTAGAAGTGCTAATTATTATAGATAATTAAGGTTTAATAAAATACAGTAGTAAATCCCCCTCGGGACCCTACTTGTGTACGTTAAATTTAAGGGTAATCCTGCGAAAGGATCGTTCATAAATCGCAGGACTTATGATTTTAAATCTTCAACAATTCACTCGCGCCGTGTGATTGCCGAGGGATATTTGGTTTATTTTACATGATTTTATTGAAGCTGATAGGAGTAAAGCCGGGATAAAATTTCAATTGCCAATGCTACAGACAGCGGTGGCGTGTCAACGCTGTTTATTTATTGTGTTCAGTCCCGAACTACGAGCGTTAGAATCATCTTTAAAGTGCTATAGTCGTAAACTTTATGCTTAACATAATTTGATATAAATAATACGTGGAATGATATGTCGTTGGAAAAAGGTAAAAAGACTAAATAATTATCTACTTCGGTAACAATTTTTTTAATGTTATTGTTTACTCCTTTTCAACATATATCACTCTAAAAAGAAAATTATAGAGTGAAGTTTTCCATTAATAAAAGTAATGTTATTTGGATTTCTTATTGAAAAGAATAAAAGTATTAGAAGAAAAATGTTAAGTTAACAGCTACCGATAACTTAATTTGATATGTTTTTTCTAACTTTTGAAAAACTTTAAATAAATAAATTATAGATGAAATATATTTTTTGCACCGTATAGAAATTTAACCTGACGAATTAGTAGCAATAGATATTATTAAAATCATATTCTCGTGTGAAATACAATTGATGAGAAGTACAATTACATAAGAAAAATATTTTACTACGTTGAATTGATATTTTACGTAAGAAATGATTTCGAAAAATTAAAAATAAAACATTTTATTTGATGCCTCGTTTTGTAAATTTTCATGTTATAATTATTTTTATTAGAAAAATGTCGGAAAGCTTTGTCAATTTTTATTTTTTAGTCTCTTCTACTCGTCGTAGTGCTCTATTTTAGGGTTTACTCTGTCTCTTCCACTCGAAAAATTTCATCGTACCCACCGCAGACTGAGAGGATACAATGAAAATCCCTGGAAAACCTGAAAATGCGTCCAAAGTTGTGGAGAGATGAGATAAGTTGAGTCCAGTCTCGCAATTACTTTTATTTATTATTCCCTTCTGCAAAAGGAATTAATTAATTCCAAAACACCCAAAGTAAAGTTTGTTAGTTTTTGAGGGGATTAATAATTTTGATTTTGAAAACGGTTATAAATAATATAAAAGGAATAATAAAATAAGAAGAAGAGAAAGACAAAAGCTAACATGTATCGTCTTAGTAAAGGAGAAAATAGTGTAGCGTCGTATCAGTAAATCAAAGAGTGAAATCAAAATGTGCAGACAAGTGGAAAACGGGCCACTGTGAAAAACCAAACTTGAACAGATAGTTATTTTTATTGTCATACTTCTTAAATTAAAAGTTCGGTTTAGATTTTCTTTAAAGTACTACAGTTGTACTACAGTGTTAACCGAAAATTATTTGATAAAAAAATTAACAAAAACATTTATAAATAGGACATTGTTAATCATATAACAAGAGTAATGTAAAAATTCTAACAATAAACATCTATAAATAAAACCAAAGGCAATATAACTTTTATCAGAAGCCTGTTGGTCATAAATTTACGCTTACATCCTAAAATCGCTATTGAGGCGAGCGGACGCCCCCACCTAACACGTGCTCGCTCAGATAAATCTGTACTTTTACGCTCGTTTATCACGGTGATTATTAAAAAAGTGAAAAATGCTTCAGACACGTTTGCAACTTGTTCACATTTGTTTCAGAATTAAGCATTATACCCAATTATATTACTTTAAATTCTGTTACTTTGTATAAAACATCCTGAAATTAAGAATATAACTGTTTGTATAAATAGTTTGAGCAAATATTGCTATTAACTTACCTTATTATCTGTACATGTCAAATATTATTATTTACAAACATGTAATTATATATACTTAGTTTAAGGAAGGGTTTGTCGTACAAAAAATATATAATTATCCACGCCACGTAAAAATACTGTCGTAGATGTCATACTAGTTATATTTTTTATATTACGTAAAAAGTAATAATGTATTTTTAATATAACTAAAGAGAGTGCATTCATCTTTACATATATGATTATACGTGCGATATAACACCACATAAATTATTCCAGCACAGACCGAATCATGTAAAGAGAAGACGTATTCAAAGATTATCTCCAGTGATTTATGTTGAGAACTCTTGCATTTACGCTCCTATTTACATTAACTTGTTTATATTTCATCTGAAATCCCAACGTCTAAGCAAGAAATGAAAATAAAACTAAAGAATGAATGCGTCATTTTTGTGTCTGAACGTAAATAAACATGATGTAAAATATATGATAAAGTCACTTTAAATCCAGTCACAGATTTTATCAAACTTTGTTTATACTGTGGGTTGACTTAAAATAATGTATTAAAGGTTAACATGAACGTCAACGATTGTATGAAGATGAGGTTTATTATACATATGTTACCGTTAATGCCACATTAATCGACCTCTATTTGGAGTTAAATTTAGTATAGTGGAGACATTGATTTAGATAACGATGTTCCACTAGACAGTATTAAGGAAGTGGGCGGAGGGCAATTTTCTTCAAGCTTAATGCATAGAGGCGTGGTTTACATCAGTGAGAGTGAATACTGGGATAGAAGTTATTTTTATATATAAAAACTACAGATGCATTATATAAAAGATAATTGAAATATAATGAATGTCGGAATTATGAATGAATAAACGCTACTGATCAATTAAATAACACATTTTAAATAAACTCGTAAGATCTTTAAACAGCTAAAAGGTATTAATTACACACGAAAAATTATTATATTTCGTAATTTTCCACATTTTTACGGTTACAGGGTAAAAGGATCTGATAATAAGGTACAAAGGACCTAAATCCTTTTGAAAGGTTGACTGCGGCGTGCGAATTTTTGTCCTGTAATCCCTTTGCCTCCACCAGAAGACTTTATCCTCGAACTCGTATAACCGTCTCAAAGAACCAAAAATATACTAGAATTATCGGAACAAATATATGTATATATACGAAACAAAAATTAAGGCAAAGAAAATAGTTACGATCCTTTTAGCTCCGCAGATCTTCAATATTGTAATGACGAAGACTGACGAATCTTCAAATACTGTATTAATATTGATAACACAACCAAGTTCAATAACAATCCAATGAAACACTTTTAATTATTTACTTTGGCTTTGCCCATTTGCCGATTATCGCGTTTGATATTTTAATTACTCTCCGCATACATTTTGTAAATTAAAATGTTTTTAGGTATAATTTAGATATTTCACAGAACGTGGACGTGAGTTGCAAAAGGCAGCACGGAATGGACTATACTGCAGTACTGCTCTAGTGGCCTACTGCAGCCGCGCGCATCTGACCCAAAACGATAGCGAAAGTGAATCAATACAGCTCTTCTTGACTATCACTGTTCGTCTTCATTATTGAAATGACGATGTAATAATCATGTCTGAACCGTAGACATCATTAGAGTTCTACTGCGTATATTTTGAATAAATAATTGTTCCTCTAACATACTTAATATTACATACTTACGACGCGTTCATTGCTTTTTATATTTCAAAATATTACAATACAGTATTAATTACTTTAGTACTACTTCATTTACCAAATTAGAGATAACTTTCGGTTAAATATTAATTAATTAACACCTCTTTAATAAATAATTAAAAACCACATTTAAATTATTAAAAAAGAAAAAGTTCAAACAATTAAATTCAAAAGTTCTTTAAAAATTCAGACCTGTTTATAATTGTAATTTATAACCTGTGAAGTAATAAAGATTACTATGCATAAAGTACATAAATACAGACACTCGACGTTTTATACTTTTTAAATTAGAATTTAAGTCCGAAACAAAAATAACTGTACTTATTGTCCCTTTGGGAACGTTGGCACTACAAGTAATAAGAAATTGAGAATTAATAAAAAAAGACACTGGTAATTTAGTGAACATTTTTCTACTAACTCCGAGCTGCTTTATTGAATCAGACGATTATTTCTTTTTGCAATTTTATTCTGTTACTTCAAGATTGCTGTTGGCGTTTCCACGCAAAGTACAGGTGCAATTTGTTGTTAAACGGTTCTTTAAACACTGATCTTCAATTAAAGAGCGTGAGATAATCCCGTTATCTTCGACAACAAATTCTTAATTAACAAGAATAAAATCTAAGACGGTGCTCAGAGGTACTGAACCGTGTTTAGGGAATTGTGAGGGGTGAAAATTGTTTGTTTATTATTGAAATTGTCTTCATTATTGTTTAAATTATTTTCAGTTTAATTTGAATATTTGTCAGTTGTTAATTTGAATAATAATTAAATACTGCTTAATATTCGAGAAGACTTTCAAAATTGTTACTAGTTTAGGGTTGATCGTGATTTTTAATTTTAATGCCTAATTTTCCACCATCTTTTTTTATTATGAAGTAAAAAAAAGTAATTTTTCATTCAAAGTTCATTATTATATTTACCGCATCTTACTGAAGTAAACTCTTAGTAAAAATTATATATTTAATACTACAATTATAGAGATGTCGACAAATCATGCAATGATTTCAGATCTGTGAATTTTCAAATTATTTTCTAATCAAATATCACAACATCGTAAATGTAATGCTGAAGGAGTTGAAACAGAATTTCATAACGAGTAGGTGTAGAATACACATGCAATGGTCCAAATTGCTTTACAGATCGAATTTGTCTGCAAAGTTTGAATGTTTCAGCGCGATGCGAAGTTTAAAACGATGGTGTGTGGACGCGAAGTAGTAACTTATGGACGTTATTCGTATTGCCTTAATATTCATACATTAATTAATACGTAGACGTTGCACTACATGATAACAAAATATTTAAAATTAAACTCGCAGTTTATGTATTAGATAGAATTTGTGCAATCACTTTTCATTATCAATAAAGGAGAACAGAAAAGAAACGGGTTTATCTTTTTGTCTATTTTCATATTTAATAATTGAGAAACACCAATTGCAAGATTTAATAAGTCTAATGCATTTCTAAATGTAATCATCATCTAAGCAATATGTTTTTTTTGAATAAGTGTTTCACATAACGTTTAAATTTATAATAAAATAAATTAATAAAATCGTTGGATAATGTGCTGTAGAAAATAATATTCTTATTGAATATTGTGTAAAAATACAAGCTAATTGCATTTCTAATCTAGCATTTTTTGTTTATTTATTATATTATGCGAAAAGATGTATTATTTATAAAAATATATTATCATTATTGTTAATAAAACACATAAGCATTATTTATACTTCAATAATAATGCAATTAATATTGTTAGTAATATGAGTACAAATATTACATAGTGAATAACTTATATAAGTGTATATAATAAATCAAATTAATTTATATCATATGAATAAAGTAAATATAGCACTTTGTTCAATTTGCCATGTTTATAATAGATTTGTTTCGATTGTTGGATCTGTGAATGGTAAACATTTATTGGATTTGTTCTGAAAGCACAGAAAGTTAGAATGAGTTGTAGGCGTAATTACGTTTGAACGAGATACTATAAAGTTCTAGGTCTGTTAAAGTCTAGAATGTAAGAGATTACTTCGTTCGAATAAATTCCTTTTATTATCTATAATACAACTAACATAACATTTTTTGCCATCTAAAAAGGTCCTATAAGAAAAAAAAAATATGACGTTAAATGTATAGGTCACAGTTATCATTTGATGTTCACAAAGTTGTTGTTAATAATTAACCCCTATTTCACATAACGTTAATGAGGCAGTATATCGTAAAGTGCAGTCGCCTAGAAAATGTTGTCGTCTTATTCAAAATGAACCACGATACGGTGATACAGTAAGAAACGTGATGGGAAACAAACAATACTTAAATATGTACGTTATAGTTAATCCGTGCTCCCAACTTTAGAAACTTTAACGTCAGATACATGCACGAGTCGTCAAACCAGATGCTATTACTTAGTAACAGCTGCACGATTTTCTGTACGTCCAGAGTTAATTAGAGGCATTGGGGGTCCGGCTGCGGTTTTAATAACACTCGACCGTCCACCGGGCAAAGCCTGAAATTGATAAGCCCAGTATTTTCAAAGTAAAAGCACTGAATAATCAGATAATCACAAGTCTACCAAATTTATTTCAGCCGTTCAGTTAATGTTTGATTATTTATAATTTGCCATTTTTGTGTCGTTAAGTGTTGTGTGGTTCTTCTTTCGAAGTAACATTTTACACATCCGTTAAGTTTGTTACAATAGTAAATGTGAAGTGAAAATACAGATTCTTAAAGTTATGTATGTATTATAAAATATAATATCGTTAATTTTATTTGGTTATAAATACATATCCAGGTGGAAAACTTTTGAGTGGATCAGGTGGAAGTTATGATATTGCTCCTTTAAAATAAACATGCAAAATTTTATGATGAATTTTAAACATATGGTTTTTATTCTCTCCAATTATGGACTACCTTTGAGCGGAGAAAATTTATATATACTATGTAATTATTTTAGAGACAAACTTTATCTTTTCCTACAAAATATTTGAGTTATTAATTTGATTTAATTACCGTCAGTAAAGTAAAATCCTCTAAAACATAAGTACTCCTTATGTAATTTAAATTGAAAGGCGCCTTCAATAGAAATAAAAATCTTATCAAATATTAAACTAGAAAAGAGCTTCTTCAAACGACTTTTTTATTTTATACGAACTGTAACTAATAAGCCATATTCAGCAGAAATAACTATATGAATATATAACACGATGTTAGTAATTATTTATTTTATATTTATCACAGACATCATTATTTTTTAATAATTTGTTTAACGTTTAATGATAAGTTATTGAATGATGATGGTTATTCGTTAAGCATATCAAAATTCGAAGATTTGTCATTAAAGGGATAATATCGCAGTAGAAAGAAAAAAAATCAGAATCATAAAAGAACATTGAGAAGAAAATTATCCGTAGTCATGTGAAAATGTGTCTTCGATTAAGAAGTGTATATTATTATCTCCAGTAAATACAGCCACCGGTGCGATGATTAAGGAATAAACTCTTAGCTGCGGTGGAACTGAAGCCGTCAGTAGCAGGTGATAACTGGATCGAGTAATTAGAAACTGACGTGCCGGTTAATAACTGAGCCAAGTTTGACACTCTCACGCGGCAGACGCTACTCCCGGCTGCGAGCGAGTCGTTAACTGAAGCAGTCTTTTGGTAGACGTACCTACGGGTGTACGATTTATATTAACGCAAGAAGGTTTGATATTCTGTGATAACTATGATCCTAATGGTCGATGATTTTAAAAACTCATTTTCTTATTATTATTAAGATATACTTTGGTAATTATAATAACCATTCATCAGAATAGAGCACGTGAATAATATGTATAAGCGTATCGTCAAATTAATTTACAGAATATTGTTTTAATACAATACTAAACGTATTTTAATACCCAAAATTTTTATAAAAATACAAATATTTAATTATTTATTTTTAAATAAATTTATTGCTGTCCGTATTTTTTTTCTGTTATATATGACACAGATATTTAAGAACAAACACTATGTAGGTATTAATTAAATTACTACAAATAATAGAAAAAAAATATTAGATGTAATTAATAATATGAGTACTAATAGTTATGACTACTACCAAAATTTTACTTGTATACTTTCAGTTTTATTATTATAATATTCGAATGCATAAAAACCTGCACGTCATTTTCATACAAGTACTCGATTAATTCAGATCGTTAAAAACTTTATCTACAGCCACAACATTGCTTTTGAATAGAATTGAAAACGATTATTCTTTGCGAATGCAAATTGAATTCAATGTCAGTCTATCTTCCTTTGTTAGGGAGTAACAATTAAAAAATGATAAAAGGGCTCGAAATTTCACAGTTATTCATAACGTTCGTTTGTTTTTTAATTGTATTCCTCATTCAATACGGATTTTTTTTGTTTTTTAAGTTTTATATCACAGATGTCTAGATGAAAGCTGCCAGTATTAATTTGGCTTTTTATAAAATGGCACAATAGAAAAGATTGGAAAATTTATGTAACTTAAAAATTTTTAACTAGTTTTTGGAAGTTTATTATTTATTTTTAAGGAAATGTCTCTGTCTATTTTAATCGAAAAAAGAGACCTATTTACAAAATGATTTAGTACAAAATAACGTAATTTCTTATAATAAATACAAAAAAGTGTTTAGACGTTTATTCAAAAACGCGCCGTCAATTATGTAGATGTCCGTCAGAGAGAGAGAGAGAGAGGAAGAGATAAAAAGGTAAAAGCCGATATTTGGGATGCGACGTGTGTAATTTCGTAGCTAGGCTAGGGCCCTCCTATATAGCCGAGTACTTGAGATTCGCACCGCGCCACGGTCAACTACGGGCCCTTACCGGGGCCAAAATTATACGTTGCGGGCAAATTGTCTCCGCTAGCCTATCCGCTCGATTTCGAGATGTCTGCCATGTGCTAGGTGTACAGACAGCATAACAGTTGAATTTAACGCTATTCTCTTTGTGTTTTAAGGGATTGTTGTCAGTTGTGGTTATTATTAGGTGACGTAATAAATGTTGGTATTAAGTTAACGTTTTTGCTCGACCGCTTTTCCCACGAAAACGACAATCAGAAGTGTATTTGGATCTTACTCCCAAAGTATTTTTTCTTTGAAGTTATTATTAAACGGTCGTTAAATATTGTACAGATAAAAATGACTAGACATTTAATTATACTAAATGATTTACACACAGTAGTAAAGTATGTAGAAATGAGAATTATACTCTTTTTAGCTTTTAGAGTACTTGAAATAATTACAATAGATCAGTTAGTGACGACAAGTTACAAAAATATTTATGCAAAATTTTAATAAACAATATTTATAAATTTTACAAACGACGAAACGAAATTGATTGTAATTTACTCGAAAACATTGGAATTACGCGCAGAAAACCAGAAGTGTTCAAAGGAAATTCCGAACGGGACTTTATTCCCGACGGTACCGGGCGCACTCGGAAAGTTAATAATTCGAAATCCGTTGCCGCAGCACTTGTCTGATTCCCCATTCATATTCATATTTATTTCGTTTCACCTACGCCCAGGGCCCGCTTCTAAAATTTAAATTGTAATACTTAATTTTAACAAGACGCGGAGCGTGACGAACGTAAGTCGTCATTCATTAAGATTGTTCGCCGACTCGGAAATTGATAGCCATTGTGCCAGACGTGATTTTGAATAAGCAATATTAAAGTAATAAGTCCCTATAATCTCATATCCATGTAAATTCGCAAACAAATATTTCTCTTTGTGTTATCCTTTTTGTCTGGCGCAACAGGATATTACACGAGATTCCGCACGCTTGAATGAACTTAATTATAATGGCGGCAGTCTATACATATTATAAAAAGCATTACAAACATGCGCCAGCTCTAAAAGTTATGGTATAAAATTATTACATAGTCCTTTCTTTCTGTTTTTGATTTTGTTTACATTTTGTTTTAAGTATAATTAATCGAGTTGAGTTTTTAATACTTTATTAATAAAATGATAACTTAAGTACTTACAAACGCGCCAGTCAGCAGTTATCGTAAAATAAATTCTTCATATTAAGTGAAATAACTGCAGAAACCGCTAGGTCTGGAATGCAATCACCATTCGGGTAATTAATAATTCTAGACCGGTCTGAGGACATAAAGTCTGCGGTTGCGAGGACTCCACTCTCCTCCCCTATTAGTACTCCGTTTTAATACTGCCCACATTTAACGTGAACCACTCCTTACATATTAATTTAAAAGAAACTACAAACATATACGCGAAGAAACATTTTATATTATTAGAATAATTTATAACAATTTTGATGTTATAACAGGTTCTGTAATCCAAATTTGAAACCCGATCAAAAAACAGAAAGAATAAAATTGTCTGTTAGGACCGTGAACGAAAATAAGGTAAGATTTTATTTTCGGGCTTGACGAAAATCTTTAAACCTACAACTCGTAAAGAATTCCCGGAGCTAATTCTACATTGTCCGATTATACAGTTTCATTAAATATTAAAAGACGACCCATGGTACTTATTAACATATAAAACTATTAGCTCAAAATAAATGTTTAAAGCTTTTTACACTATTTTATGTTTATAAAATAATGAAATACTCTAAATAGACGTTAGTTTATTATTTAAGATTCACAGAATTTATTTACAAGCGGGGTCGCCGGTTAGACCGCTCTCGTAAATTGTAACGACCGCAAATAGAACGGGGACTTCAGTATAATACAATCTATGTTCTTTGTAATACTTCATCTGTACAAAATCAAGAATTTCTGCTGCTATATAAATTATTTCTAAATACTTTTTTTTTTGTTAAAAACTTTCAGTACCAAAAGGCTTATTTTATACAAAGATTTAAGGCGAATTCAATTTAAGGAATTCTTTACAAATATTTCACTTTTTACGCTCGTTTTTTATCAATTTGGAATGTAATATTTTTTACTTATAGAAATTTTTGAAATATGAATATACCGAAATAATATACGCAACAGTGACATTCAAAGCGAATAATCTTTTCCGATAGATGTGAAATCTCATTTCGGTTCCTTTTATATACGTTATACTATCGTGAAAAATCGTTACGGCCGTATCGGGTTCAATCATCTGGCGGGCCCGACTTGAAGTAAATAGTTTCGTGGTGCATTGTGTGTGACAGCTCCTGCGTTAACGTCCCGACAGTGGTGCGATTGACGTAAGGAATAATATCGAAGTGATACACATCGCAGCGCACGCCGCCTGAGAATATTTCCAAATAGAGTTCTAAAAGAAAATTTTGTAGAATGTTTTTAAACTATCACAAATATACTTGAACGGATGAAAGAGTAAAAGCGAATAACACATGCAAGTCGGCATGAAACAGAGCCTGAATTAGCTCTAGTGTATCGTTTCATTCAAGTTACTTTTAAATTCAAACTTACTTAAAATTTCTTATTTAAATTGTATCAATCTGTACAATCACCTTTAATCGTATTAAATTTATTTATGTCAATCAACAGTGCACTATTTATCGAAAAGAACAGACAAGAAACTCTGTTAATTTTGTGTTTTTATTTTTGTGACTGTAATCTTAACCTGATATAAAGTAAATAATAAGAAGTGTTACAAGCATCACTCACTTGAAAACGTTTATACCATTCTGTAATCGAACGCTCTATGATATGCTTTCTCTCACAATTTACGTTACACATGACTATTATTTTTTTAAGGTATATTGACTCCGTCGTTTGGTATCATATTATAAAATATTTACCATTGTATTATTAGCGGTATTCAAAACAGACTGTTAGCATCATCTTGATTGATAATTGTGATTCGAAGCTAAGAATGTTACAATGGACATTACAATTAGTTTAACCTACATTATCAATTAACCTTAACTTTATTTCCAGACTGTTAACATTTTAGACGTTAGAATTTTGTGTTCGTTGAGGATATATGCAATGCCTCTTCTTAGTTGTCTTCGGGTGACAGTGATTACTTTTCATCAGGTGAACCGCTCGTTCGTTTGCCTGATCTATCTATACAAATGCCTAACAAATATCATTTTACTTTAGTATCAAGCGTTAAAAGTTCCTTAATTACCATTTATCTACGTCACTGCACCACAACTATGATATATAGATCTTTAATTATTCACGTTCGCATTTTAATGGCGCATTGTGCTCTATTACGTCGTCTTAAGTCATAAATTGCTGCGGGGGACGCAGCAGGACGTTATTGAAATACCACATCACGACAGTCCTGACTCCTTCCTAATTAAATTTCACACAAGAGACATTGGCGGCTCGTAAAATTTTATAACCCTTCCAGTTTTCATCGGCGCGAGGTTATTGCTTCTGTGTTTTGAGACGTTGAATCATTTCCCAACAAATATTGTGGAACAGCTTATACGTGTTATAAAGATATGTATTGTTTTATCACAATTTGAATGATACATGAAAATAGATTATAAATAGTGTACACGATTTCTATACTATTTACAATCATTTATTTGAAAATAAAACATTGAAAATGGTTAATGAAATAAAAATAAATCATACAGTTATAACAAAAATAAACTTTACAAAGATACTCTATAATTTAATGTTTCAAGCGGTATTAACAATAATCTGCACTTCAAGAACCAAAAGTACACGTTCGAGCCTCACGGAGGTACGAGTAATGAATGCTCTAGAGAATAATAAGCTAACAAAAGAAAATCGTTATTTGTTTTCCGTTTTCTTTTTCCTCCGTCGACGGATCACGTCATTATTCTGCGGATCGCTCGGCTTTATTCTTTTATTTTTTCGTTCGCCATCGTGTAGTAATTAAAGATAAATATAATATAAAACGCTCCACTTCACAGGGATCTCGTCTCGGTTTAGCTTTTGTCTTCTAAATGGACTCCTGTTGATAGATTGTCATCCATTGTTATCTTAATCTGCGCGCCGCCCGGGGTAAGAATAAATGATTTATAAGTTGAACGAAATGGAACGTATCACCGTCGCTTGGCGCGTCAGCCGTAGACGTCGAAATATTTTCTTCGGCATTAAGTTTTAATATAATCTGTAACAAAAATGAAACATCTCGGTAAACAAAAGTATAAAGCACAGAACCGTTAATGTTTTTGGAAGATAACCGTAGTAGCGAAGTTTCGGACATAAACAAAGTTAGGAAAGAGTCGATAGCAACCAGACTGCACCTGTAGTTTTCCCACAGGCGGACAAAAATAAGACGATACAAGTATTCAGTGAAGTTTTTCAATAGCCACTCGTCTAAGATGATAGAACTTGACGCTAATACCTTCTTTACGCTTATTATATTGTTAGAAAGAGAATTTAAACCGATGTAATTTTTCTTATTTTGTTCTCAAGGCATTATTATATTTTGTTATCCCCCGAATAATCCATTCGAAACTCGGTACGTGATTTTTATCCTGTTTTCAACTTTTGTACGTGATACTGTTAATACATTATTTACACTATATAAAAATTATTTCTACTTTTTTTTTGTAAAAACTTTTTATAAATGACTTTTGAAGATTGGATTTTTTTATAATTTTCAACATAGACTTATTATTCGGTAAATATAAAAGTATAGTTGAATTCGGATGAATTTGTACAGACACGCGGTAAAGAAGCAAATAAAATTTATCACTCCTTTCGAATTTTTGATCATTGAAAAACTATAATAGTTAAGTTAGTTTTCGGACAGTTAGATATATATACATATATATCATAATGATTAACAAAGTACTATTCGATTTTTAACAATTTTATCAATTAGTAAGTTAGTTACATAATTTCGGGCGGGTTTTTTTTCTAATAATAAACTACAGAAGGTTAATAACTATTATTATTATGGTAATGCAGCTAGATAATCTTTTAACTTCTGTGTGGATATTACAATGTTTTGCCGCCTCCGTTGACTAAAAGAAACAGTAGTATTGTGACAATGACCAAAGTGGTAGGCAAAAAGCGGATAAATTAAAAAAAAATGCTAGCTATCAAAACATCAGTGAAAAAAGCAAATATAGCCCAATTATTTAGCCAGAGACAAGATTATATTTGCTACATTAATAACTAACATTCATAAGTCGAAGAGATACTCGAAGAGAAGGTTGGTATAGTTGGTGTATGCTAAAAACATCCACCAATAATACCAACCATAACATCAACAATAGCAGGAGTTATATAAGAATGATATTCTGTAAAGTAAGTTCATGATCGGTCCTATGTTAATTAGTTCATGGGAGAAGTAATGTACCTTCATATACTAAAATGTTACTCTTAAAAAGATGATTGAACTACGTCTGGAGTCTTTAAAAATTTATAAAGTTTATAGCAGTATCGAAACGCATCATAAAAATGTCGGGTTTAATACGGATAATAAGACCTAGAGAAACTCCGTCACGTCGACGTAAAATAAGCAATTTCCCTTTGTATCAACTAAGGTGTACGTCGCGTTTATGACTTCAGCTTTATGATTTGTTTGTGCACAATCTTGTGCCAAAAGTGGTTATAAGATTCGAATTTTTAAAACTTGTTTTTGAATATGATTTGATTTTACACTGAGATGTTTAAAAATACATATTACGTTTTGCAATAAATTGTTTTGGAAATAAAACTAATTTACGTAAACTCTTTTTTAAATGTTATTTGTCTCAATTTTTGTTCTGCATTATGATATTGAACTTGATGGGACTGTTCCTTAGATTAAGGAATTACAGTATTAATTGCAATCAGGATTATTAAATATACATAAGTGAATGCGTTGTAAGAAATTAGCACTCGTTATAATTAGTAATATTTGCAAATAGAGCATTGGAATAACATCGCTTGCTATTTATTAAAGCGACAGTGGTAACTAAATTAAAATTCAATACCTGCAATCATAGCTTTTGCTTTTAAAGTATGTAATTTCATATTGTGTTTTTTATGAATATTGGTAATACAGTAAATATGGTCGTATAATACTTTAAAGGGAATGAAGAGATATATACTTTTAATTGACTATACTAATACTTTTTATATTATTATTAATATATTTTTGAGTTAACTGTTGTTATTACTTCGTTTGCACCATATAACTGTACATAAAGGCGGACATAATGCCTGGACATATGCCTATTCTCTTCCTCTTAATCTACAGAGTTGTGAATAAATATATAGTGGGTGCACGAAAAATAAAATCAAAAAAAGAATACCATAATTGCGAATAAACGCAATTAATAAATTAAATGCGTTGAAATAATTCACGTGAATCTCCTGTAGACTACAGTCGCAAACGATGAATCAAAATACTTTTAGCGTAATCGACAGAACGAAAACACTGCAATTTCAGTCAAGGCACATTCAATGTTCTCTTTTAGGAGAAAAAAAACTTACTACGTGAGTAGAATTTATCTAACGAATACCAACCGGACGAAAGAATGGACACAGAATATATTAGGGTAAGTGTAGACAAGAAAATCTATGAGGGGATGACAGTTGTTTCGGAATGTAGACTACGCGTTGCAAGCGCTAAATAAAAAAAAAGGTCATTAATTTTGTTACATGAATAATGTGCAGCGTTTTAATATCTATTTTGATTGAACTGAAAATCTCTACAAAGATTCTACTATAAGATAATTGATTTCAAAGGTAACATATAAAAGTATAAGCATAAGAGAAATAGATATAAAACATAGTTCAATTTTGTACGTTCAAGCAAAATAAACCGCTTTACGCTAACACTGTTAAAACAACCCTAAGAAGAAAATCTCTAGATTCCTTATTTGTTTTAGCTGTATAGATTTGTTTCATATAAAAACTTGTTTTATGAAATTCGTCCAAGTGTAAGCATTAAATATCAAGCTTAGTATTAAAGTTTTATGTTCCATATTTTTAAGATAGTGTTTTCGTATTGCATTATAATATATGTAGAACAACTGCCTCCGTGGTGCAAAAGATTACCGCTTGCCTTGAAACGCGGAGGTACCCGGTTTGATTCCCAGATCACAAACAGTGGACTCTGGATGGTTGTTGCTATAATAGCATTGCTATGATCCAAGAGTTATATGAGAGCTGGCAGCATTCTGGGAGAATACACTTCACCCTCAACGGCCTTATTGTCACTTAACATCAGATTAAATCGAGATCAAGTGTTAACTCATAACCGAAAAAAAATAGGAAAGTATAGCCCGTCATACACTCATTGATTTGATCGAATATTATATTGAATTGAATAAAACATTGAAGTGTAACGTTAGTAGATAATACTCTTTTTAAACATGTTTGGAATAAACTGCATAAACGTTAGTTATGTTTATATACAGGCATCGCGCAAGATAAACAAAAAATCATCATTACCACCATCATTGTTTGGTGAACTCGTTATCGCCTCACATTCCAAGAGCGTTTGCTACAAATGAAATGTAAAATTTTCATCATCTAGTTCACCTGTTCCAATAGGAAATACTTTCATGTGTCTAAGCTTACTAATTAAATTGCGCAAACTTCAAAAAAACACGTACCTATCTAGTTAAAGCTGCGCAGTTTATATTTCGTCTATTTTTCGGACTGATTCTGTTTAATTAAAACGAATAATAAAACTCACTCTTGTTGTTGGTCGTAGTTTATAAATTAGTATTAAGTAAATGGCTTTTTTAATTATTTTATTATAACAAAAACTTTATAAACGTTATGTAACAATAAATTTAGTATCCGTATTTAAATTTATTTATAAGTAACTAATTACATCACTTTAATACGACTCTAAGAAGTTTATGTTGTTTACGTATGGATAAGGCATTCTCTTACTTTCGTTTCCTGTTATCGAAAAATAATAGTCCACAGTGAGGCTGCGCTCTCACTTAAGTCTACTGCAGTCCCAAAAGTCCTTTGTGATGTACTGGACGGCTTTACACAGTTCACGGGACATTTGCTACATGAAATAAGTTTTCGATTAACTTCCATGCATTACGTACGGACGGTTTAGACATATGAGGACATTTAAGAACTTTAAAGTAATGAAACAATAGTAAATGTGTTTATTTCTATTTTATATACTCTCATACTAAAATATAAGATGGGTACTGTTCTCTACGCGTAAATATAATTCTATAGATAATATGTTTTATGTATAATATATATAACACTGAAAATGAATAATAAAATATCAACAAATAATATTTAGATATATATATATA
>DWQX01000654.1:0-38278 GCA_018245475.1 Pharmacophagus antenor
ACTATTAGAAAAAATAATAATCGCTGAGTTGAACTTTTACCTTCTTCTGGCCTTTTAAACGGAATGTAAGTTCAGAAGTGGCTTTAGAAAGTGGCTTTAGTTATGTTTGACTGTGTATACAACTTTGAATGTGAGAAAAGCAATATTAAATATAGTTTCCGCCAATTTATGTAAAAATAGTATCGAAAACCAAGTTTATATCTAAATTTTCTCTTTGAAACTATCTCGCGAAGAATTGAAATATTCATTAAAATAAATAAAATAATGTTCCACTATGCATTTTATAAATATACTACTGTTAATTATTTCCACTCTTTCCCTTTCAACTTTTGTAAAAGCACGCATTTTTGTGTCGCTTTTCATTTCATGTTTTTTAAATGTTAAGGTTACGCCGTGTATTATGGTATTGCCACAAAAACTTGCTCCAGTATTTTGTTTTTCATTTATCTTAATGCACCTTGGTTGTAGGTTCGTGTCACGATTTCAAAATTCTACCGATATACATTAATATGAACATGTTATTTTGTTTTGTGGATAAGTAATCTAATATAAGGAAAGGAATTATATTATTAATAATTACAGGCAATGTATTGTTCCATTGTCAGTTTTTAATTCTAAAAATTACGGTTTTAACTTAAGAAATTTGTCAAATTGCTTATAATAGATAGAAAAGCGAAATTTTGTATTACCAAAGCGTATTTATACTACCTGTGAGTTATTGTTAGTGGTTGATAATATTAAAAAGAGAAATAATTCTTAATTCCCGATAGCTTCCCCATAATTATGTGATTGCGGATTCGGACCCTTAATTTGTAATTTTGATACGTGAACCGTAATCAATCAATCATTAAGGTATTGATGATTCATACTTTTTATCTTTGTCTCTAATACTGGGAGCATTTATCAAATTGACACAAAGAGGAATTTTGATCTTTCCATCTCATCAGAGACCTTCGCACGACTTTACGCAATCTCTTCTGCCTTTGGTAGCTTGTACAGCTTCTACAATCTCAATGTTAAGTCCAAAGTAAGTCTGGTCTGAACTGGTCATTTGACAGTTACCTATAGGTCTCGTTTGTTTCATTGTTTCAGTTACTGTCAGTTTTTTGGGTTCCGTATCCAAACCCAGGCTACCGATCTCAAACCTACTCGTATAGCTATAATGATTTAAGAAACATGGATATAACATATTTACTATTGTGTACAATTAGATCCTACAGCAATTAACTTTTGCTAATAACAAGTTCACAGATATGCTTGAGATGTAGTTGGAGACAGTAATATGAGAAACCATTCATCTGCGTCGCGACATTGTGGTTGTTAACACATGGAGACATATTATTAGCAGATGCGTATTTCCGGTAATATAATATATGCATATATTGTCGTATGATTAATAACGTAGACACTAGTGCTAGGTTATTAAAATTCACCAACTTATTCGAGTGATGCAGGTTAATTAATAATTTAATTATAATCTTCAGAGAATAGACCTCACATTAATATTAATGTCGCGACTGTTTAAGCAAAATTTGATTTCCGCAATCACGGCTATGTTTTTTAAATATCCTTATATGCATTAATTCTCTTGTGTCTTAAGTATTCGCAAATGTAAAAACGCGTTCTTAAGGTAATGAATTAATTTATAATTACTTCCTAAAACAAGCAAATCTTTACTCACAGGGTTTATCCAGTACCCGTAAACATTTAATCGTAGCCATATGAAATAGACAATTTTTTTATAGAATATGACGTAAAGCTTTTGACGCAATCAACTACGTCTTTATTTAATAACACAGCAATATGGTCGCTTAATTAACCTTCAATATTGAAATTTTATTTCACTTATCACGTCATCGGATTACAATCTATTTCAGCTCTCGTCTGCTTCCGATTTCTCTGAATGTCATCGTCTACGTTTGTTAAATGAAAATCGCGAGTAATACTTTTCATAAATGTGATAAAAATTTGTGTGAATTATATAAAGTTTAAAACTTACATTATGCGAAAGTGATGAATGTTTATTTTTAATGAAATTGCTCTGTATGAGATCAATCCAAATTTTAATTACCTTTTTTGCTTGGTTTAACACTGGTCTCTGTAATTGTATACATTCTATTTAAGAAAAAGTATACCCGGCATCGTCAAATTAAAGGATAAATATTTTCAACCGACAACAAGAAAGTGATTATCAATTCGACGCGTTTCTTTTTGTTATATAGTAGTCTTTATGTTGTATAGTAGATACAATAAAAAATTTAATCCTGAATGTGGGAATCTAGAAGAAAAGATAGTGTCGATTCTTGATTTTGATATAAATAAATACTATTATAATTACAACAACGGTAAACGGTAACAAGTTAAACCTCGTTATTTTGTTACATCGCAATAACTTTGTTAAATAAGATAAAACCATAAGAATGGAGTCTACATTTCTTTCAGATTTTCCTCGGTCCTTTATTTTATTTCACATACATTGGTTTACCTCAGCAGCGATAAATTGTAAATCCCGTCCTGCCCGGGAATTTATTGCTTCAAATGGTGACTATATTTTAGGGTCAACCCGTATAAAGTGAAAAGATCGCCGATAGTCTCGTCGCATGAAGCTCTTTACTTCGATTGTAGATCTATATTATTTGATTGAATTTTATGTTTACCTGTTACTTATATTTCTCTATTAATAAATTGTCTATATCCTTTAATATTATAACAAATACATGTTTAACGCAATACACAACTAAAAATTGCAATTATGTTTATTTGAATAACACAAAAGAAAGCGTGAATAGTAAAATTAGTTTTTAATATCAACTTCCTTATGCTTCACCCGGATGCTGGAAATAATTAAAGCATGTATTTATTATCAAGTCATCTGCGCGTTCTTATTTAAAAAAAATATATTTTAAAATGTGATGAGTTTTCTTGAACGGCGCGTACTAATTGTGTGTTATATGTAATGCTAAGATCATCATGATTAGAATTAGGTTATTAGATTTTTCATTTGCTTTTTTTTTAAATGTACAATAAGCACTCATTGTTCTGTGAGAATATTAATATCACACCATTTCATCTGTTTCCAAGAAGAACTTGTACTGTTTAATTTCTAGCTTAACGGTATTATTCTTATCGGCGCCTCCGCACCGGTCATTTAGGTCATTGTTGATTATTCAGCTATTTTAAGGACTCTCTAATGCTCTTTGTTCCTCGGCATGAACTTTGAAATGAATGTGAAATTGAGTTATTAAATTCTGTATATTTTTAAAATTTTGTAAAGTTTGAGATAAAATCAAAATTGTAATACACAATCATTCTAGTTTGAGAACAAATTCAATGCAGTTAAAAATTTAAGGCATGCTTATTAATAGTGCAAAGATAAAAACATAAAATAATTTTCTAATTCCCGCTTTGCATAGTCGCAGATACTTCGATTAAAATACAATCTCACCGCGCTCCGCATCACACGCGTTGAGTTTTTTTACATGTTTGATTTAAAATTATTTAAATTATGGTTTTAGTTGTACACTTCGTTATTAGATATAGATTGATCAGTACTCAAATATATTTGTAATTTATTTTGTACTGTTTATGTTTGTTTTGTGTACCTTAAATAAATAAAACAATTTCTGTATATAGTTTTCTCTTTAAAGGTAGGTAAAACATTCAATGTTTACGGCCAACGAAATTGTCATACAAGCAGAAACCCTTCTAGCGTTTATTGTCGAGTCATCTTGAAATGTATCTACTCCCTCAACATTGACGCATTTAATTTCCGCTTCTGGAATAATGACTCGTGACGAGTCGGGTCCATACAAGCAGAAGTTCTACTTATTCACTTCATCTTTTTCTTTAAAATAACTTTCTTTTATTCCGTTTTCGAATTTAAATTTTTTTATTTTCCTTTACACATTTTTATTCCATGAATACCACTCACTGAGCAAATAAACCATTGTTTTAATTCGACAACTATTTAAGCAAAAAGATCAATATTTGAAATTGTCAATTGACAAATCTTTTTTTTTACTTAACGAGTTATTTAAGTAATAAATGTATGCGCTAACAAAATATTAATTACTATAATAATGTTGATGAAGTAAGGGCTCTAATTAAGATGAATTTAAAACAAAAGGCGTTATTTGTTTAAATTAACGATAAGTTAAATAGAAACCTAAGCATTGACATGAAACTCGTTTTAAAATACCTTCGTTCAGATAAAATAATTATTTCAATATTTTGTACATTCAATTAAAGTTATAAAAATAACCCAGATGTAGCCGCGCAACCTAATTATTTTTCTTTGAATTTCAAATACTAAATAAATTCAAGGGAGGTGGGGCCTTCTTGGAAGATTAAATAGTTTCCGTTAAGTCGTAACCTTGGAATGGCATTGAAAATATGTCTGTCGAGTAACACTATGCATGAAACGTACAATTTTCTTCATTGAATATCTTCATATTGTGAATATTGAATTAAATTCAAATAACATTACAGTTTATCAGTGGCGGTACACCCATACTAAGCACGACATATCCCACTTAAGCAATATCAGTATATGTAAACATTGAAAACAATAAGTCATAATTGGCACATAGTCTATACATGACTAATAAAATAAAAAAAAAAACTGATAAATCACGTCATGTATAAATATTTTTTTTATTTAGATAAAGTATTTAAGAACTTCTGCTTGCCTTGCGGGCACGGCCCTGTTGTTTATAAATACCGTTTTAATGATATATAAAATTATTTTTGCACGTTACAGGTAACTGTCTATCAAGAGTTGTATGAAGATACGTGAGTATGAAATATGTTATTATCAGAACCTATCAAGTTAATTTCCTCACCTCAATCTTCCCATTGCTAAAACTAAGAAACACCATGACTAATGCGTTTTCATTATTAAATTCATTCTTTAGTCACAATTATACCAATATTATTATTTAATATATTGTTTAATACACATACAAATCCTCTAATTTACTAATGCGGTTTGTCAAATACTCCCCTTGACCAATGCTAATGAGAACTAGCTACAATCGCAAATAGCCAACATTAATTGGACACAGAAGCCTTATCCGCTAATTACAAAGCATAGCATTAGACCATCTCATTTCATGTACAAAGTAAGCGCTCGAGCAAGCGCCCACTTTGTATATAAAATGCCTAATTCGCAATTAAGCAGCCGCTCGGTGACTTTGACTCCGTGAGCATAGTTATTCACCGCTTGCCTTGTAACACGCAAATCCCGAGCTACAAGAATAGCGGAGGTTGGACAGTAGTAGGACTTTTCGAACTCGCCTGGCTAAGCCACCACTGTCAGCCGGCCCCATTGACTCTTAAAATCATGTGATATAGAAGTCGAGTGTTCGTCTATTACTGATAAAAAATTACGAATTAGGCTGATGTCACCAGGCGTCACTTAAGGTCGATAGTTATGTGTGACTCAGCCACGACTACGTTCGATTGGATAATTAGAGACCACAAAATTTAATATACGGAACAAATGAAAGATTTTCCACGCCATGAACATTAGTGCCCTAAATATTAACAGAAGTTTCATTATATCAAATTTCATGAACATAGAAAATACTATTTAATGCGGCTAAGTGACTTGTATCGTTTTTAAAAAAAGACTTTTCCCAATCTCGGTCTATATTGATTAAACTCAACATTACAGAAAAAAATCTTAATATATTATAGCCCTCGATTAATATTGCGGTCGATAGTGTGTATATAAAATGTTTATTATATCAATTGATATAATATGTCTCATTAATTTATACGCTGATCACAATAATGATGAAGAAAAATTTATGAAGCAGAATAATTTTAAACTTAATAAATTTGCAGTAAAGATCATATTATCATATATGATTTAATATAGACAAAAATATTATTATATATTAAAAAATACTTATATCCTTAAGAAAACACTTCTGAATTTTAATGACACACTTCAGGAACTTATGGTAGCGTTCTCAGTTGTACTAACCACGCGGTAGTAAATTTGGCACTGTCTAATGTAACACGCAGTAACGGTTTCAGTTCAGCAGTTTTGTTTATAAAATACGTAGTAATTAGCACGCGACCCCGCGCCATGATTAATCACCTAATTCAGTTCAGCCGGCACAATAGCCGCTACAGCAGGCCAGCGAATCAGCTGCATTGTTACTGTAATTAACGCTTTATTTATTATTTGATAATGCACCCGCGGACCGCAGCGAAGATTCTGAAGTTAACGTGAAATTAGTATGCCATTCATTATTTAGTGTTATTACGGCAACATCCTGTATAAACTTTGCGGGTTGGCGTGATGCCACCACTCGTAAACATGCTTTATGTGAGATGTTTGAAATCAGTCAAATATTGTTAACAATGAGTCATACTCCAAGAAAACCATATCTTACACAAATTCATTTAAATGCACGGCTTACGCTGGTATTTCCATTTATTATCATTTTATCATGTATTTGTTCTTTGTATATTAAAAAATAACGCTTTTGTTTAATGCACACTATTAACACACATTAAAGGCGAAACCAATATTACGAGATGTAATCATGTTTTCAAAAACTAAAAATATTATGACAAAGTTATTGAGAAAGCGGCCTAGCTTGTTAGAAAATAATGGATATAACTGTTGATCGTGTAAACAAATTTCACGCATTATTCACTATACACGTATAAATGTACTGTATACTATACGTTAAAAATAAAATAAATAGTAGTACAAATGAAGCCTCATGTAATGATTCATATCCAACCGCAATCATTTAATGTCTTGACTTAATTGAAATATGTAATTGATACGTTCAACTTTACTCTCTTGAGAAAACTTAAAATTATTTTTATGCTAATACCTACTATATATAATAATGTCTTGTAATATTTAGGCAACATAGTGTTAGCAAACAATTTTACAATTTTTTGCTATGCAAAAGCTGAATGGTAATATTGCGCGAATGAGCACAAAACAATTGTTCAATAAGGAAGGGAACAGAGACACGGCTATTTAGAGAAGCAGTTAATTGCCGTTTGACCCACGGTGGTCCGGGGGTCCAATTCGTGGGAGCGGTAGGGGCCCGTGCCCTCCTTGCGCTCGATTAAACCGGGACTCGAACGGGAGCAATTCGTATTAGAACACCGCCCACCGGTTGACGAGTAATACGATTAGGAATGGAATTTAAGAAGCGAAAAATCATCCGCGACAATCATTACAATATAATTTATGCATATAATTGAAGTAGTTGGGGGAATTGTTCAAGGAGAACTTGAACAATTCTACCTACATCTCTTCTTTAGAAGCGCTCACCAAGTCCAACTGTACATGACAAAGTGAACATTTCAATGCGGAGTTCACAAGACGTACACGCTACGATGAATTTCTTGAATTAACACAGATTTACACGTCACGCAATATCAGATTTTCCTATGAAGTGTAGCGAGAAGTCAAGTCCTAGTCGTTGTTCCTCTATTGAGATATTTCTTGTTTTTGACAGCGGAGCCAAGTAGTTTAATTTCTGAGTAAAACGATAATCAGGTATAAATTTACATTATACCATAAATACAGTTAAAAAAAAACAACTTTGTGATTATAGAAATACTATAGCATTTTAAATTCAGAGGCTATAATCTGATAATTTAAAGCATATATATACAGAGCTGTTTGTTTTTTCTGAATCCCGGGTTTTAAATTAATCAAATACACTCGTCAAACATTTGTCCAGCTTAAATCGAACTGAAGGAAGTGATTCTAATTTAATTATAAGAAATGCTTTATTCAAATTAATTTCAGATAAAAACCCAGTCCATTCTAGATATTTATTAAATATCGATAATATATTCTCGTTATTATAGATGATTTTATTAAATTGTTTATCAAAATTTTAATTTTATGTATAAAAACTATCAAACGCAGCAAAGCTATAACATGATGTACACGTAAACAAGCTACATCTCTAACGAATGCATGCACGAATAATTCAGAACTTGTAAGTTCTTTGTTAGCTGACGTCGTTCGAAGAAGAAACGTTATTCACATTCCCTAAGAAGTTAAAGCGCGCTGAAAAATTCCTCGTAAATGTAGCTACATGCACTCAAGGGTAAACAGAATCAGTTTTTAGTTTCGTTTCATGCATAAAAGCGTCCTCTTTTGAGCTGAACAGATGAAATTTCATTTTTGCAATTTAATTACATGAACGTCTTTCCATTTCGAGCGCTTTGTATGCAGCGTAGAGCATTCGGAAGCCGCATCGGGATTTCATATTTAGAGCGCCTACATTTTGTGCGATCTACGCGTGCAGCACACACACACACACACACGCACAAACACAAACACACACATACATACACAGGCCCATAACCAACTACTGACAAGAAATTAGAAATGTTTTCCTACACTCGAATATGCTGTCGACTAACCTTTACAGAATACTGTATTTCCATTGAATTCTCTTTGTAATGGTCAGTATAATCGATATAAAAACTAAAACAAACATTTAAAAAACCTATCGGTCTGTGGATTTGATAAAACTTGCGATGGTAATATATATTCACCCTGTCTTATGTTTCAGAAAGTTTTCATAGCGGGGAAAATTTTATTCGCACGGGATAATATATCTAATCTTTGTTAGCTATTATCCACGCGAACGTTGTCGCTGGCACGAGCCAGTAATAATGTATAAATGATGTTAACCAATTTAAACACAAATTGTAAAGGTTAACGTACGACCTTTCGGACCACGCGCACGAAGAAGTGGCGATCTTACGACCAGGCTAAAGTTCTTTGGCATACGATCGCGATTATATCCATTAGCTTTAGCCAACATAGTACTTGGTCCGTACTTAAATAAATTGTTATAATATAAACTGGTCCCACCACTTACGACATCAGTTTTAATTTTGTTTTATATTAATTATTAATAAATACTATTATTGACCTTAAGTATAATAAGTAATAATTTAAAATTCGTTTAGTTTTAGTCGAATGGACATGAAGTCGAGACCGATAAAGAAAACGTTTATTTTTTTTATTTTCTTCATTTAAGTGTTTAAATTTTGGTCGAGAAGTCGCTGTGTATTGGAAATGAAAAAAGTTTCCTAAACGCTGGTTTATCTTCTTTGTTCATTCTCCATTCTGTAAGATTCTTATAACTGTTCTAAAGATACGGTAATTATGTTTGTTATAGGCTTGGAACTGTTTGCAAATATAATTCTGTACCACATTAAATTAATTATAATTCAGAAATAAATATTCTTTTTTATTGTTTTTTATGGGCTAACACTTGGACTCGATTTCACCTGGTGTTATGTGAAAATGGGGCCATAGACGGTGAAGCGTATTCGCCCAGAATACATATGTCTCTCACATATATGACTGCAGGAACACAGGAAATTTGTTAAGGCGTTAGATTGACATTGAAGACGGTTTCTAAAACCTTACCACCATCCAGATTTCTACTCCTGTGACCAGGGAATCGAACTCAGGACCCCTATGTTACAAGGAAAGCGGGTAAACCACCGTGATACGGAAACTGGCAAATGCATAATTCAATTAAAAACAAACAGGATATGGTTTGGTTTCGTATGATTACAAATAGTACTTATTACTGTTTTTTTTATCTATTTCCGAACGGATTGAGGTTACATGTGCTATTTTGTGTTTAGAACAATAACTAACTTAAAATTGTTAACATGTAACGTCTAAATAAAAAAAATGTATGCCAATCGTAATATTTAAAATATATAACTTCAATAATTTAAATATTCGCCAAGTAATCCGTCGAGGGCTGAACTCCCGTAAGCAATCTAATATATCAATAACTGCGTCAGATTAAATATCGTAAATGTGATTTGGTGCTGGCGCCGAGTTTATGCAACTGCCGACTGTTACTGTGTCGCTTATGAGGATGCGGGATCCACGAGCTGATGCCTGCGAGATGCGAGATGCATACATATGTTAATACAGCAACTTTGTGAAGTTTGCGCATCCGATTTGCATGGAAATTGGAGTCTTGTATGCGGGCAACTATCGCTTTAATGTTGGGTTAACTATAATTAATATACATTCCTCCATTAACGTATAGTTTTAGAACCGACATAAACAAGGCAGGCCCACGTAGCGTGGATCTATGACGGCCAATGAAGGAATCCCGTAAACGCAGTGTGCTACGGCTGCCAACCTCCTGAAATGACGTAGTTTCTACGAAAAGAGTTCATTTTTCTATATCTAACAATGTTATGTGAATTTGGACGAAACCACATCGTCGCAGTAGAGCAAATATAAGCCAAAACGTAGCACCGATGATTTAGCAATGTTGCCTTCGGCGATGTTCCTTACTCGACAGCAACGCTGACCTTTTACCCTTGACCGACCTTAGCTGTTGATTAGGCTGAATCTTGTATCGGCACACGTAGATACCTAAACATTTATAATTATCTTAAGCACAGTTAAACTAGATAACAATTCATGTATGTCAATAAAATCAAATATAGCCTTATGGCAAACATTACGGCTACCACGTAATATTTTATTTTCGCGTTTATTGTTATAACAACAAATTGCTTATAGTCGATATTGAACATATTTATAATGTTCTCTAAACTTATTCTTTGTTATAAATGTTAAGCTGTCATAGGCTGTGTTGCATGTTTTTTTTTTTATAAAATTAAATATAATCTATAAAGTCCTTCGATAAGTTTTCTACCGTGCTTTATTTAATAGTTCTGATATAAGGTAAGAACAAACGACATAACGGAAAGAACTTATATCGCCGCCAACACTATTCCCCGGGGTGAGCTTGCCTTCTGTGTCCGGATTCTGCTCCGATAACTCGCATCTGCTGTATGATTTCGATGCTAACGTTATGAAGCTCGAGCTAATACATTTTTACAATGTATCGAACAGCAATATATTCTGCTTCCCGTTTTATTGTGATCGTATATTGGATAAGCAGTGTTTATTTATAATACATTATATTATGATACGGGTCTAAAAAAATTTTGTGTTGCTTTATTTATGTTCTTTATCTTTTATATTTTTTACCTTTTGACTTCATAGCCTTGTAGGTGTGGCAAGGAGATTTGGAAAGGCACATTTCTTTATTGGATTTTCATTGTCTACATTTACAATGTTATACATACATTTTAGACATATGGAATAATAAGATTTAAATTTAACAGATTTTATTAACTAAATTGATTATATAATTATATATTTTTATTGTTACATAGTGCCAGGTAAGCATAGAATTACCAAATGGAAGCTTGTGCCAACATAGAGAGCTCTAGACCTTCTGTCGAATATAATTGTTTCATTCATTTTGTTTCATGTTTATACAGTAATGCACTTACTCTAAGTTTGTAGACAAAGAAACACCGCAATTTTTTAGCATATATTAAATCTTAATAGTAGTATTAGGCGCGTCGTGAAAAGAAGTAGATATTGAAATAATTATATCACGATTAAATGTGATTGTATAAAGCAATCCTATTTAATAAAGAAGCGTGGAGCTCGAGTTATAGTAGATAACATTTTAGCAAAAGATTAATATCATCATTTTATTTCTTTTGTAATATAAACAATATTTCGGCATAATCTTATTACTCTAACTGGCAATCAAAACCAACGGAATGACGCTCTAACACGCAACTTTGCCCATTCCAGTATTGAAGCGAAAGTATAATATTAAATGGATCCTATAAGCTCTCCGGGCGTGCTCATTAGACTAATGAACGGCATGCCGCCTAGTCCGGCTTTGAATAATATTCAACGCTTGAAGTTGAAGCACTGAGCTTCGTTATAAATTCACTAAATGCTGATACATCGGTATTTTACACTCAACTAGGGTTTATTCCGTGAATCTTGTTTACTTTATTTATACCTCGTATCAAACTTTCCATCTCATGACATGTTAACATTTATAATTAAATGAGGTTAATATTTTATTTCGCGTGATAAAACGCGATTGAAAACCGTTTTATATTTAATATAGGTGTACCTATGATGAAAATCAATGTACACAGGACACGTATAAGAAAGTTTAAGCAAATAGTCATATTTTAATAATTTTTGCCTTTTTGCATAGAGTTACTGTAACTGAAAAAAGATCTATCTATAGTCTTTGCCACACACATTTTAGTTTTTTATTTAGCAAGGCAGAATAACAATATTGCACAATGTTTTGCAAAATACTCACTGTTACTGCCGAATTTTGATAAATAATCTCGCATCAGTTATTAAATTTAATATATACTATACATATCTGTTAAAATAGAGCTTTATGGCAATTACGAAATTGTTTCAGGTTAGTCTACCTTAAATGTTCCTCCTAATTATACACAAGCCGACACCCGCGCGATACAAAAACGGCTACCCCGTTTTAATACGTTTAGGTGCAAACACGAGTCACGTTTCCCCAATTTATTTCTCGATAGCGTAACCCTTTATGCCAGCGACGAACCTCCTTGTTCTAATTACAAATCACTGAAGATACTCCCAGCGGGTGTATTGCGTTGCATGGTATAATGTACTATGACACGTGTACACGTGTACATGTATATCCGTGTGTCGGTTGGAACCTCACGCGGGCCGCGGTTCGTGATCGTTACGTAATTGCAAATCTCATGCGGATACGCCGGGGCAAATTAATTTTAACAGTATTCAGTACTACCGGTTCCAAGTAACGCTATGTGCCACTATATAACGGTATTAGAACGATATACTTCGATATGAGACGCTAAAGATTTTTTAAGTTGACCGTGTTCGAAGAGATTGTCAATTCACATGTATGTTTGTTATACTTTTAAGTAATAAGACTTGATGACCACGCACATAATGTTATTGTATGATCATGTTTTGGTGTTTAAATTTTTTTGTTCAAAAAAGCTACCTCGATGTTGGTCCCTTGAACATTAATTAAATAATCCCCACGCTAGGATAATAAGGCAGTCTAAACCTGTCGATCCTCCTAGAGCCTTTGTCAAAGTTCATCTAAAAAAACTCAAATAAATAAAATATTGCTTTTACACCTGTTCTTGTTTTCTGTTTAATTCCAGTGAACGTGTTTTGTTGAGCTTCTACTTATCGTTGGACCGATTTTTGTAAAAAGAGTAGTGAGACTATGTATATATATATACATATCACAACTTCTATGTAACAATTTAAATATTATAAATTTTTCATAAAAATGTATATTTGAAACAACAACTGTATTTAGTTTTCATTTCCATAATTACGAGTACAGACGCTTTAATAGAAATAAAATATTAATAAATTTATACCATGAACAGTAAATATTCAGCGACGAAAACTAAAACAACAAACGCGAAAAAGCAATACTATGTCTGGAAAATAAAATCGCCGAAAGAAAAAAATTGCCCGTCGTCCAGGAAATAGAGACAAACGACAAGTGGAGAGCTGTCTAGCCAGTCGCACTAATTCGCAGTCGGAGTGCGGCGGGTGCGGGCAGGGGGTTAATTAAAGAATTAACGTCGCTGCCCACGGGAGCGGTCGCGTCGGAAATTTGTCGCACGGATTATTAATAGCCACTTGCCAGTTCCTTTTGCGTCCAAGTAGCCGCGGGGGAAACGACCACTAATAGGATGCACAGACGTAATTAACTAATTTATATCACATCGATTTCTCAATTATTATAATTCCAGAAATAGTATAAAATACACTTTATGAACAATGTATTTAAAGTCCAACCGACATTTTTTTAATATCGGCAACGGGCTAAGATTTGGACCCCATTTTCGATAATATCAAGTGGCAACGGAGCCGCAGATGGTGAAGCGTGATTTTCCTTCTGTCACTGGAACGTAGTAAGTGTACAAATATTACTGAGTGCTGGTTTTGATGGGAGCTGTGGTTAGTGAATTTACTGGAGTGACGAGACTTAAATACTTATACCATATAGCGAACAACACATGTAATGTAATTAAGAATTAATTTTACTATATCTTGGAACATATATTAATAAATGAGTATGTCATCACCAAATTCTTATTGCATAAATTTGAAATTCAGTTACAACTCGGCTAATCTTAACTTTGTTTCGAAAACGAAATTGTGTTGATACTCCGTGGTTTTTCAGTAAATAATTTGTAATCACGTTAAATCCATAGATTATAAATGTAGCTATATAATAAACTATATAGCATAAATGTGCTGGAATAAATGTCTTAATTTATCGATATCGTGTCAGAATGTATTAGAGAATTTCACCGCGACTTCCCATCTTATGTTAATATTCATTTCAATGCATACTATTAATAGGGGTGATGTTTCGAGGTAGAATTATTTCTTGAAGTTAATCGAGACGTGAATAATGTTTTAATATCCCATTCCTTACATTCCTGCTTAATAAAATCATCAATTATATTACTTTAATATATAGATATTGTATAAATTGAGAGCGCTACAAAGCGGAAGTAAAGTGATATCATTAGATGTTATTTCTGGAACAAAAGCATGTTATTGGCTGCTGCAATATATTTAACGTTCGCATTTCCATGATTATATGGCTTTACCTCATTCCGTTATACTGACGCCTGTCTGATACAGAAACAATATATTTATGAGTATAGTTTCAAATTCCACGTCCCTGCGAACCTGTGATGATGTAATGGAAGGACGGCACAAAAATCAGTAACATTATTTAAGCCGCCTACTAATATTCAACAAGAAAGTTTGTTAATAATGTTATCTTAAAGCAAAAGAAAGTAAGTAATCTTCACAGAGTAGTCTCTGTTCCCCGTGCATGACGACAGGCCTATCGATTACGGGTTATCTTATCAAAGGCTTTAACTAAGTCGGAAGCGCGCTGCTGATAGCGAAACACCGACTACGCTCCTATTGTAACCGCCTCACTGGGGCTTCCTCAATGCTAATACTATCGATTGTTGTTCACATGCAATATGCAATTCTATTGTTTTTATTAAATAATATACATAATTATAAAAATGCAGATACATTTATAAAAGTGAAGATATTCCATTTATCTTCCTCTTATTGCAAGATGTTATAAAGTACATTTGATATAATTACAATGAATCTCTCCTCAATCTTATATTGGCACAAATGCCGTATGTAATTGTATGCTAAATTTCATAAAAAATGTCATAGCTTTATAAATTTTAATTATGTTATAACACACATCCTTTAGTATCAGGAGTTAAAAGCGACGTATTTTCATAACAATGTATGCACATGTATAAAGTTTAAATATTCCAACCGTAGTCAACGCTTGCGCAACCAGTATCGACTTCGCTTTGACTATTACACTAACGATTGTTTCCTCCACCTAATCTACAGCGAAGGCGCCCCCCGGGCCGGAATCGCTCAAGACGCTGACAAAGCGCAAAATTCACCGGCAATGTTTATTTATGAAGCCACATCCCATACCCGATATTTGTCCGATGCGATGTCGGCGCGCGGAACAAGGAAAACTTTCTCGTTTTCACCGTGAGATTATCGGAACCACCGAACCGGTTTTATAGACAGGCGACAAAAGACTGCCGCAAAATCTACTGTTAGGTGAAAATTATTTAGTTTCATGTTTATAATGACGTATTTTTTTTTTACTAATGACCATGTCAATCTTATCTTCCGTACTAATTACTAACTGACACCGATATTATATTAAAAATAAATAAATTAAAAAATCAAATGGAAGGATCAAAACTAATCTGCCGAAGTGTTCAAATCTCTAGTGAACTATGATAGGTATAGTCTGTATAGATTGGATCAGCCCAACATTTATATGTAGCAGTAATATTGTAATATACTAGATTAGTCACAAGCGTGCAAAGTTTAGTTGATGAATAGGATGCTCTTTGCGGGTGTTTTGTTATATACTAAAAAGTTCAAAACACATCTTGCCAATTTCATTAATGTCCCAGATTCGAATCCCGCAATTTAGTTATTGCCGTGATCCTACCCCTGAATTGCAAGCTTAAAAGGCTTTTGTTAATGGGAATTTAAGTAATGTTTAGACCATTACTGACATTGTTTCGTATTTTTTATTTAAATTATTTCGTTTTTTAATTAAAACAAAATTCGTTATGTAATTTAATTCATAGCGCAATTCGCTTGTATATAAACATTTTAATATTGTTACGGCCATACCGTTGTTACTCACCGTCAAATAAATTTCTTATTCTTACAGTCGTTAAATTAAAAAAAGTTGAATAACTCAACTTCTCAGGTATGTAATTAATGAAAATTTACGAAGGACGTGTCTACCAATTTGTTTCTAACAAAGCTTGTACCTATTCTGCCGAGAAATTGCAGTGAGCGTACATTATCATGTTACGGTTTAAATGATTAGAAATAGTTTTCTTATTACTTAATTTTTAACAGGCATGTTTGCTTGGTAGACTAGTATTTTAATGCGCATATTTTTTGTTTTAAGTTTTTCTTTTATCACTAATAAACTACAATTTCATCTCAATTGACACATAATGTTTATTATTAGGCCGTAGATGATGAAGCGTACACGGCCAGAATACTCTGATTCTCACATGTTTACCCGACGAAACACAACGCTTTTATGGCGGCAGATAGATATTGTGGGTGCTGGCTGGTCGGGTGGGTTATAAAAATTCTATTATTATTCAGCCTCCACTTCTGATGTGACCTAGGACGTGTGTCACTAATCTTGAAAGGAAGTCAAATAGAGAAACTAAAGTCAAACATTATCACATTTTATATAACATCTACAGGACGAATCCCCAGCGTTTCCTAATTGTTTGCCGACGGACTATCCGACGGGAAACCGGATGCTCGGGGCTACCCTAACACCGGATACTCCAACGGGAGATTAATTATGCATGTGCATGTATTCGGTGCGAAGCGGAAAACATGCGGCTCCCATGTGAAACAGCCTGAAAATATTGATGATAGCGATGCTCGTTACGCACGAGCTCGGCTCGATCGTGATGCGGCCATTTTGTGTTATTGTGAAATAGCCTTTAGCACAAAGGTTTCCTTTGATAATTGACCTAAGTATACATCACGGCTTTTACCCTCATTCAATGCGGATCTAGATTACAATACGTAATAACTAGAGTAATTAGAATAGGATAAAAGGTAAAATAGATTTTAGACCTTTTTACTGTTCTAATTTAGTCTCAATTTTTTTCTATTTATGTTCGGTTTCTGTGAGTAAAATAATCAGTTTTATCAATATATGTTACAAGCAAAAACAACTTTTGATTGCATCTGTGGCGCAGTAATTTACCGCTTACCTTGTAACGCGGAGATTCCGGGTTCGAACCCATGGCCACAGGAGTAGCGGTCTGGTCGGTGGTAGGGTTTTTCGAACCCTCCTGACTATTAACTACGCTCAATGTCAATCTGCTGTTATAACAGCATTGTTGTGTTCCTGCAGACTTATCTGTGGGAGCCAAAAGTATTCTGGGCAAACGCGCTTCACAATCTACGGCCTTATTGTCAATTAACATCGTATATGGTAGAGGTCAAGTGTTCCCTTATAACTGGAAAAAAAGAAAGATGAAATAATGTATGCCGATCTACTTGATTAAATATTCGTTAAGAGACTGCCGACAGAATCAACGTATCAAGCTCGCTCAAGCGAACTATTAATATTAGTTTTCCAACTTTTGCACTCCCAAACTCCTATCAAGTCCACTTCCCTCTTCGAACTATTGCAATCCTGATAAGTTTCATACTTGGCAAATAAATAACGCTCATACTTTCATATCATTACTTAAATTTAATAAAAATAAATTTTAAAGATTTTTCAAAGTTATGAGAATCAAACTCTAAAGATAAACTGTCACATTGATATTGTGAGTAATGTTAGTAAGTCACTGACATGGCTCAACGGATTGCTAGTCTTAAGTGGAATAGGGCAGGGCCTTACGGCAGTTACGGTGGTTAGACCACATACTGGTAGAGGCAATGTAGATAAGCTGATGATCTAGTGAAGGTCGCGGGACTCCGCTGGAAGCGAGCAGCACAGGACTAATCGGTGTGTACATCCTTTGAGAAGGCCTATGTCCAGTAGTGGTCGGCTATCGACTGATTACAATAGAATCACAATGGTTATAGTGATAATATAAGAATCCAATTGTAGTCCAAATGCGGAAAAAAGGAGCCCACCACCCAATATAAGAAACGTTGATTTGAGAATTTAACAAATCCAACTCAAAAATTAGAGAATACATTTAAGTTTAGTTTTAGTATATATCGTCGATCCCCATAAATTCCTCAGTATGTGTATTATGTTTTTAGAAGTTTAAGAATTTAACACATTTTTATTACTAATGCTTACGTAAATTGTAATATTTTTTATCTATCATAGAATGTAACCTCGATAATTTGAATAACACCACTGCTGCCGGGTGTAAAACTAACACTTATCGTTAAGAAATTACTTGAGAACCGAGGGAACATCGTATTACACGCAAGCGGCCGAACGGGGCATCACTCACGCTCCCTGAATAATGCATGAGTCGGATAGTGTGCGGGCTTCTAGCGCTAAATCGTTTCGAGTAGCGGTTATTGCTTGCAGTGTGCCCGTGTTCAACCGTGAGATTCATTTGTCAGCTCATAATGACGTGGCAGTTCTCATCTGTAGCCATTTGTCTTAGTTAATGCAATTCTCGCACTAGAAATGTTTTGAGAGTATTTTAACATTCTTAAACCTAATAAATACATAACACTTATAATGATTTGTTAACGTTGTTTTATCTAAAACCGTATCAATCTTTGATTTTGTAAATAAAATTTATATTTGGAATTTTTCAGCAAGGTTTTTAAGCATTCATTTACCGAAGATATAAATCTTACTTATTAATGTCTACTTAAAATGTTTTCAATTTATTCTCAGAGGATGCGCCCCGCAACTCTAATATTCGGAACATTATATTTGTAAGTAATCTATTCCCTCGACTTTCAGTCATTACGTTTTAAGGAGACAGCCGGAGAATTCAAGAAAAAGCGGAGTTATTTACGAGGAACCATAATAACCCTCATTTTCAATTTCCCGACTCCATACATATATATTTTCACTTTATTCCAACGAGGTAAATAGGTGCCTCATTATTTTCCGCGAGACATTGTCTCCGCTCACGGCGCCTCGTCAGCGCAAATCCGAAGCGTTGCGAAATAAAAGCCAAGATGAATGCCGGCGGCGCAACGTAATAACAAAACAAAAATATGTACGTGTATATAAATAATGTGGTGAATGCGCGGTGAGGAAGATGTACTGGCGGGCCGGACTTCTTTTACGCGGACCAGGAATTCATATATAAATTAATAAAACAAAAAAATATTTTCTACTTTCCGCAAATATTAGGACTAAAACACAATCTCAAAGCGATTCACACGTGGCATCCTCGGGAGATGTTACGGATTCGACAATACGACGATGGGTTTGACGTGGTCTAATTTTTTTTTAGTAAGTCATTGAGTTCCGCAAGGTAATGCTTGATTCGAATCATGTAACTAAATATGAAATAACACTCATTGGAAAATAACAATTTACTATTGACTCAATGGATCACTTAAACGTAGGGATAAATTTTATAGTCTAACTTCCACAGTATTTAACGTCGATAGGTCGATGAATTTTGACGACAAGTTGGCGATAATTGTTTATTACTTAAGGAAACTATATTATTACCAATTAAACGGATTTGAAGGCTTTTGTTATTCGAATTAGCATAAAATTATTATTACTACAGTTCTCTCCAATCCATTCTCAACAATTAAAATTCAATGCGGTGTTATTGCTTGCTTTCAAATGTTATAATAATAATATTTGTTATTGTATAAGGCTCTTAGTATATATACCTTGTTTTAGTTACGTAGACTGCAAAAATTTAGGTGTTATAGATTTTTTGTTTTCATATTAATCTGTTTTATAGGTTAATTAATAATATGTTTTGGTAATTATCTATTTAAAACTATTTTGTATACGATGAAATATTTTGAATTTTACACTACTGTGATAAATCAACCACGATCCTAGAGTTTGCTATAGTAAGTGAGGAACCAAATATTCTCTAAGTGTAGTTACCACAGTGAGTATGTATCAAACTGAGTAGTGCAAACAGCACTAAGTGCGGTCCCCGCCTCGCTGACAGAACGTCTCTCTGAGAGATCAGGGTGTCTCGTAATGTTTAGCTAGGTGAAACCGCAAATGGCTTCGAGCTAGTTGTTACTGAGGTATAACAGGCCTTACGGAACACTTGAAACTATGTACCGTAAAAAACTAATAATATATAAAACCTTTTTAAACGTTTTAATAGCTTAGTCACTGGAGTCGATACCGGTGTATCTATCACCGTGGTCGTAGTATAAAATCTCGCTTTTCGTTTTAGTTTTAATGTTTCAAAACGAAATCACGGTGTCTAAAGGTAACATTCATAAACTTGCTTATCAATATTGCATGAAAAAATATAACTACCTAAAACCGGCATAAAAGCCAGGGCTACATGAATCCATTCAATTGGAAAGGCGCCCCCATCGGGACGAATAAAAAAATGCGCAGACATAAAAAAAGGTTTTCCATAGAGAGTTATTGTTGCCAGCGGGCAGATGTCTATGATCCCCTCAAATCGCCTACCGTTATTTAACTTTATGCCTCTATCTCTCATTGGAACATCACATTTACATACCAGCTTAAAATTATTATGCGCAGAACTATTTAAGATTTTAGTTAAAAATTCGAAAGATATCACTTAATGTATCAAGATATGAAATATATGATTATTTGGTAAAAATAGTGAATCGCAACAATGACTGGACTGTCTCTGACTAATTTTGTGTTGTAGTGACCATTTTAAATTTATCTGGTATGTAGTGCTTAATAATTACAAGAATGTCGATAATTGAATCGATTTTATTCTCTACCGAGCAAACCTAAAACCGGCGTCGGACGAAACTCTAGCAGACAAAACAATGGCAATTTTACAAGGACAAAGGCACACTCAACCCTTGTGGACTTACGCACGCTAAAATAGCCTCTCTAGTGAAAGCAGCTGGTGCATAATTTGCATGACGTCCTCTAGATACGTTGGATATGCAATCGGCGAAATGAGCTATCCCGCATACAAACAGATGCGGCATGCATTAATACGAGCATAAACAATTGTTTATATGTCTGCGCTTTGTGTACCGATTAGTTACATAACTTCTTTTTGTATCTTCTTCAACAGCTGTGTGTGCGTAATTTGAAACGTTTGCAAGTATTTTTTATTCTTCATTGATCTTTTAATTTTTTTGAGTAATGAAAAGAAAAGAAAAACTGCAATCAAACATTTTGTTTACAACTTAAGTTTACTATTTTACTACGACGCAGACATGCTGGTACCTCCTATTCGTATATAATTAGCGGAAACTAATTAGTAATTGATTAGGCTTCATATACACTGGATTCATAAGGCTGAACTAAAGAAGAAGAATGTAATTCGACTTTAACGTTTATGAATTACATTATTCGTTTATTCTCGTATATTTGCTTGCGTATAAGACATGAGTATTGGCTTATACTGATATTCTGATTTCGAAATAGTCTCTTAAGCCGATGTATTCGAGACTCGAAAACACTCGATCCATTTCGAGTGAGCATCTATTATAATGAAGTAACACTGGACATTACTGGACATCGTGAAAAAATCGACGTGTAGTCGATACCAGGGCTCTGGCGGCCAAACCCATGGGTGCAAAGGGGCGGCAAGGGGCGAGCCGCTGGCGTGCGCACACGCCGCACCCATTATCGATGCCGGACCAGTACACATAGTTATGCATTAAACTTGCACTTAACTACACCTTGATGCGTTTTGTGTATTTGTTTTAAGGCTGATTCACACTGTTCACTCGGAATGACAACTCAATGGCCATATAACACATATCCCAGTTGAATGCTAAGATATTGTTTAATTTTGTAATATTTTAATAATTGATGCTTTGCATTGCAGTAGTGCCATTACATTTTATTGCCTCTATCAAATGAAATTTGTATTTATCAGGCGCCACGGCAGCGCGCTGTCGGACTGTGTTTGAAAAACTAACAGTATTCTTTCCCAAAGCGTTTCTTTGTAAACACCACAAATCGTTAAATCATCTAAATAAGAGGTGACAAACGACATTTTAAATAGAGGGTGTCTCGGTAAGAGTGCACTTTTTAAAATTGGAATTGTTTTTTCTCAAGTGACAACTCTGAAATTTGACAGTTGTCATCTCTGTTTATCACGATTATTAAAATTGGAGCACTTTTCGAAAGAACATCGCGTTATAATTGTGAAAACTCATTACAAAAATTGGGAAAGTTACGCTGAAACCGCTCGCAAACATCGCAAAATTTTCAGCCGAGGAAGTGCACCTAATGTGTCAACCATTTGAAGAGTGGTCAAAAAATTTGAAGAAACTGGGTCGATTATGAATAATAAGAATCCTTTGCGTTAACGTACCGGTCGGTCTCTTGAAAACATTGTTGCTGTAAACGAGAGTGTCGCCGAAAACCCGAAAACATCAATTCGTCATCGTTCTCAACAACTTCATACTTCACGAAGCACTACGCAATGAATTTTGACTAAAGACCTCTACCTTCATGCGTACAAGATTCATTTAACTCAGGAACTCAAACCAGCAGACCACGGAATGGCTTCGTGAATACACAAAATTGTCGAGGTCAGGCGGCGTGATTGGAGCCTACTTTTTCGAAAATGAGGCCGAAATTGCAGTGACTGTGAACGGCATTCGTTACAGGAATATGATAACGGACTTCTTGTGGCCTCGACTGGACGGCATGAATCTAAACATGTGGTTTCAGCGGGACGGCGCAACCTGCCACACCGCGCATTAAACAAACGACTTATTGCAGCAACAATTTCCGGAACACATTATCTCACGAAATTTCGATGTCAACTGGCCACCAATATCGTGTGATTTAACGGCGTGCGATTTTTTTTCTATGGGGTTTTGTGGAATCTCGGGTTTATGCGATTAAACCCGAAATAATATCTGAGCTCAAATCGGAAATCCAACGCGTCATCGGTGAGATACAGCCACATCTCTGTCTCTTGTTTTTATTTTAAAATGAAAAGTGCACTCTTACTAAGATATACTTTAGTTTATCCATTATACTGTAAAATTAATTTGGATCAGACTATGTCGACCGGTAGGCGATCAAAACAAAACCTACCGTGATGCGTGGCAATAGTACACACTCTTTGTGAAGGATACACTATATACATAAGTATTTTAAATAGGCGTTACTCAAGTTTATTTTCACAAAAACACTTCCTCCTTGAAGAGTAGCAAATGTCTTTTATCCGTGGAATCTGGTACTTGTCAGCGGATTAACGGTCTATTTAAAATCGCCGCACAGACAACAGGCGTGCCCCACTCGCTCCAGTCGGCGGGCGAGACGACGCCCTCGCGCTGCAGCCGCCAAACCGCCGCCGCACCCTCTCGCACGCACAGGCTGATACTACACTTATTAAACGTACCGATCCCTGCCGCAAATGCATTTCGAGTTTTTCTTCACTTATAATTGTAACGCATCATTTGAGTTTGAGAGTGTTTGTAATTTAATATTATTGACTTCTTTAAACCTCGGAAAGCTTATATAAAAAAATCGCATCCAATCTCGCCCTAATAAGAATGGACTAAATTATCTATAAGATTTAATTCAGATATTAATAATTTTAAAATTAATGGTAATTTCTATAGTGCAAACAAATTTGACTTTCGGTTAAACCTTTTGTCCACTAAACATTTTTAATTTCGATTTATACGGTTGCAACATGTCCATCAAAATAATTCTTAAATGTCTTTATAGAAACTATACTGACCGCCGACCGTTGTCACCCTCGAACGTGAGAGCCGAACCGTTCACCCTGACAGGTACAAGCCACCGCCGGTCCGGCTCGCCGTCGCTCAGCTGGTACACAGATAACGCGCGCGCGTCCGCCGTGTCCGCCTCCGACGACCGATCGCTCTCTCATTCATCACTCACACCGTGAACAGACGCCTGCTTACGGAACTTGCACACTTTCGCTATGTGGCCCTTTCTACTACACACGTAATACTCAGTATTAATGAAGGAACACCACTGTGGCTGATGCCTTCCGCCGCGACGGTAACACTTCAGCGCCGCTTCGTCGGCGGGACGCGCGCCCCGCTCACCGCATGCAGCTGCTCGAACGCGCCGCCCTCGCTCCTGCTCCCCGCTGTCAGCTCGACGTCCTGATCTGCCGCTTCGAGCGACAACGCCACCTCTGGAGCGCGGTTTAATGATAGCTCGCTGTCTTCCTCCGTCATTATCCTCTGTCGTATGCGATCACTGAAAAGTTCGTGTACAAATTGATCACGCAAATTCTCTGTTAAACTCTCGGTGCTAGTAGACTTGCATCTTTTACTGAATTTTTTAAGTAAAACTAAATATTCACTTATGGATTGACCCTCTGCTTGTTTACAAGATCTAAATATCATTCGTTCCGCAATTAATGAACGCTTAGGCGATAGATGTTCGTCCACTAACTTCTCAATTTCTTGGAAGCTTACTTTTTAACGACACTCAAGATAGCACAAGTGGATGATGAGGTCCAAGGCTGTTCCCACTATTGAAACAAGATATATAGATTGATCAACAGTCTTTATGTCGTGTATTGTGAACCACGCCTTTGCTAATGAACGTCGACCATCTGTCTAATTGCAAATTAAATTGTTTTAGGCTTCCTAATTCGTCTTTTTTAGCCATAATGCACTCAAAACACTTAATTTATACACTTTATATATTATTTTCCTCGTCGCCAAAATGGCTTATACTGCTATTCGGGACAGCGAGCTGTTTTAATGAAACGATTCAATGCAAGACAGTCATTTATTTATAGTGACGGTAGACATGATATGTTGTTGTACCGGCAGCCGATATATCTAATAATAATACATACGCACCAAGTATAAAGCTGTATAACGATCCCTGAACGAATATGTGCCGGTGAAATTTTCCTTTAAAAACGTTATAAATTGCACTTTATAACCAGATCACGCTCCGTTCGAATATTAGATGAAATATTTTAAATCGACCGATTTTAATATTAAAACCCGCTATCCAGAGGCAAATCGTGAAATAGAAACATAATTTCGTTTGATTACTTTGTCTTGATCGTGTTTCGTGTAAAGACACTTAACAAGATTTTTGGTTTTATAATGTTTAAAATACTACAATCAAGTTTATCATAGATAATAAAACTGCCTAAACTATAAACTTGATATTGATCCAAGTTCTCATCGATTCGAAATTGATTTTGTCATGTGTATGAAATCCTCCTGGGCGTAAATATTTAACTTATCCACACTTTTATTATGTACGATGCTGTACTGAACACCTAGTTAGTTTTTAAAACCTCGCTGCACTTGACAAATAGGGCTGGCGTATCCAACATCTATGTACTTGATAATTTGCCTTATCTGAGGACAGTAGTCAGTTTTATGTCATTAACACTACCTCCGAATGGCATGTCCATATTGGAACTATATTTTTTGAAAAAGGGAAATTGATAATAACAGTATAGAAGGAATCTATAAACATAATAGTAATGAGATATTTGAGTGACATTTGTATTTAAAATCGACCAGTAGATCATTACTAACATTTTATTGCATTTTTTACAGGTAATTGAACATCAGCGGCATCGTTGTCCGGCTGAAAAAAACTTAACAGTAATAAGCAACCAGAAAGTTACTCGCGGGTATAGATTTACACGTTATACAAAGGAGTCTTCTTAAATGTTCCAACGTCATAACTGGACGCGAAGACTGCCATCTGCTATACCATTTAAATCCTCCGCTATTAGAATTAAGAACGATGAGAGATGTGAAGGTATTGAAACTAAAACATTAGAATTAATGATTTACCATGCCACAGATTATAAAACAACCCAATGTAATTTTTTTCTGCAAAATCTAAAATTATAAGATGGAAAAGAAAAATAGACAGGCTTTTTCTTCGAGCACAACGTAATACCTCCTCTTTATTAATTATATTGGACCAAAGCTAACTTTTTAAGAATTAATATTCTCACGGAATCGAGGGTTTAATCATTTTTAAAAGGACATCATTGTTGTTTTTTCACCTATGAAATAATAATGTTTAATGTTTTATAATTTTCAAATTTCCTTTCGGTTATACAGTTAATAATCAGCCCGTCTATAACTTTAGTATTTATTTGAAATACGCATTTTTGTATGACAAACTGGAATTACACTACACTCTTTTGTATCAAACTTCAAAGGAAAGTGACTTATCATAATGAATTTTTCAAACAATAGAACGTCTATGTGTACAAAGAGACTTTGTTCTAATGACAATCTAAAATGGAATGTCCCGTAAAATACATCATTAAGTACCCTACCGATATCTCTATCTACCCCCTTATCTGCTCTGTCTATTAGATGGACATTGTTACTTGAAGAGCAACACAAGTCTGCTCCTGTTCCAAGCGATGAGCATCTTTTGGGTACAATTAGTGCTTCTTAATGTGGTTCAAGCAAACATGATCGGCGCCTTTTAACATCAAGATTTTAAGGTAGTAAAACTATTCTGGTCTTGTTGTCTGGGTTGGCTTAAATAACAATTGTTAGTAAAAAAAATATTATTGTGTGTTGTATTTAATTATTACAATAAGAAAACACTGTGTCATTATGTAAACAAGATCATATAATATAGTTAATATTATTAATATCTAAACAACTTTGTGTACTATGGCGCTGGTATAATTGCTAACTATTCCATACAATTTAAGCAATTAGTTTAAATACTCGTACAATCTGTTGGGACTTTTAACATTAAGCGGATAGAACCAGTCATTCGTTTAACTCGTCCGAGTATTTATTAAAACATTAAAGTTTAGAAACTACCTGCAAAGCTCACCTTTCAAAACGAAACGAAGGACGGGTCGTTTCAACTTTAAATATTCAGTTGCATGCGAGTGTACTCTTGTTAATTTATATATTATTCACTATGCAAAGCAATTTTTGCACAATAGTGGATTGTAACAAAATCTACTTTAGAACAACCAGCGAAGTTTGCGGAGTTTCGCTTGCTCTAAATTAGTTTAAAACGAAGTCGTCTGAGAAAGAGCTGATTCTTTTGGGAATATATTAAAATTTAGTGTTTCAATTTGGACTTTTGTTTCTTTCATTGTTCAATGCATTCACTTCGTAAAGTTTGAAAAATCACTATGCTGAAGTCAGTATTTCTAACAATACACGCCCAAAAATACAATTGCAGTAAGTGATACTTTTTGACTAATAGAAAATAAAAAAAACCGAACTTGAATATTTATTATTAAATAATGTACATCAGGTGATATTTTTACACTTTGTATTAATAGCAACGGTGAGTCTTTTTCAGCATCTGAATGCAAATATTTATTTTAATATTGGCGCGGAGTTGTCGATCTCCCCATGGAAAAATTCTTGGAGTACAAATGGGTAATATTCCGTTGACCTTTAAACAAAAAAACATAATGAATGGATACCTTCCATACAATAAATTAATTTCAATAAATCCGTTTGATATCAATGTACGTAATGAACGTCTTCCACGTTGCACTACATACGCGTTGCAAATATCCGGTGACGGAAAGCAATTAACCATGATGATATGTAATATTTGTTAACATGTTTAAGGATATCACGGTGCACTGGTTACCATCGCGCCAAGGCTTTACCTTGTGGTAAGGCAAACGCGTTCTTTCATTACTATTACATAGGATCGAAAAATGCGAACGCGATATTTATTTCAACATATTCGTTGAAAAATTGTCACGTAATCGTGACTTTTAACAGCCCTCATCAAGCCTTAATACATTTTCGTTTTACAATACTCTAAATTTTCAAATGTTACAAACTTTTATTCCAATTATAATGAAAAATTATATCATCACGTGAACTAAAGTTGCTTCGTTGTAATATCATCACACAGATTGATAATTAACCATTAATCTGTGCAATATTGAAACTAAACATCCATTAACTAATTGTACATTGTACAAACATGCAAACAATATAACTTACATGCTACTCGGCTGTTTTACTCAGTTTTATGGTAACGATATAAAATTTGAAAAATGTAAAATCCAACTGAAATATAAAAGCAATGTTTTTTAGACTCCAGCTTGACTTAATATAAAAATTTACATCTTAATTTATTCGGCGACGACGCGCGTGATCGACCTCCCTTAATGTTAAATTGAGTTTGTGAAATAGGAATTTTTGGTAATACAGTATTGATTATCATTTCACGACAATTACTTTCATCACTTGTTTCGTAAAAAATCAAGATTTAAATTTTATAACATGTATAAACAATTAAGTTTGTAATATTAGTTTCTACACACAGTTATTTTACACAATTATTTCATGTATTTCTTGTTTTAGAAAAAACATTAAGCAAAATAACCATGAATTAACATCAAACTGCAAAAATATTCATAAACAGACTATAGAATTAGCGAGACTAATGGACGGACAAATGAAACCACGGTAAACCTGCTCTCCGGGCAAGGGAACGTTACAATAAGATGAATGCTAAGAGTATTGTAAAAAACTTGGACCACATGCCTTATAAAGCACTGTGTACATAAAATACTTCAATACAAAGATTTATTTTGTCATTATCATACAGCCATAATAAAGAGAGAGAAAAATCACCGCCCTGCGGCAGTCCATTGTTAGACGTACACCTTTTTATTTTTTATCGGTTATATGTTATCACTTCACTAAGATTTTTACTGATGTTAAGTGACAATGAGTTGATGGTGAAGCGTATTCTCTCCCAAAAATATCTAAGGAATGACACTTAGCTCTAACGTAATATCCTTTAAATGAATTAGTAGTCACTAAGTAGTGTACTTATTCGAGTAATATAAAGATGTCGACTCACGCTCCGCACCGGCTACGCGGAAGCGCGACTTACGTTTCCACAAACTAACTGTCTGTCCTTATAACGGAAAGATAACCTGTGTGTCTCGGCGGTATAAGCTAAGATTTATTATATTTTTTGCACGTTATCCACTAATTAATGTTTAACCCTTTCACTCTACCGCGACCTCGTTAAATCAGACATGGCGTATTAAGTATAAGCACGTCGATCGCTGCGGCGCGCAAATCTGATCCAAAACAGTGCCCAAAGATTTGATATATTATAGATCTATAGGACACAGACACAGACTTTTATATATAGACATATATAAAAGTCTTTTGTATATATCGATAGACTTTTCAGGACGTATATTTACTTTCGTAGCGAAAGGGTTAAAAGTAAAAAAAAAAACTGTTTGTCAACCTCTGTATTTATAACAGAAAAAACTTTAATCATGAATCCGTAATCATTTTTCTCATCTCTTGAGCGTTATTTTTTACGTATTTTGTAATATTCAGTGAACGTGCCTGGTAAGCCCGCGAGGATAGGCGCCGGGCCGCGTCGACACAGATCCGCGAGATTGACAATCGACCCAATTCACCGGGCACAACAGTCATACGACGTGATCTCACCGGGGATACCTTTTTGTGATCTCTACGTCGCAACGGGGTTCACCTGCGGGAAGGTGTCACATGTGGAGGGGTCAGAAACGATTTGAGGCGATTTTTTTTACTCATTACTAACTAGAAGCTACACATGCAGTCGGGGGATGAACGAATAGTAATAAGTTATATATCAATGTATTATAAATGATACAGAGTAAATATATTCGATATTTCATTGCGTAGAGTTAACCCAGATGTGATAAAATTTTTAAGATTAAATTATTGTACTACAATATTGATAAAATGTAACGATATAAACTAAATACTTTTGACCGGTTTTTGGAATTCTTTCAATTTAAGTAAAAAGTAAATAATCTTTGAGTAAGCGGGAATAATACCACCAAAAGATTATGAAATTTATTTGTTGTTTCCACTTTTTAAGGTCTCTCATATTATTCAATGTATTATTAACAAACCAAACTTATTTCTTTGATGGCCCTCAAAAGTAGCAATATGGAACACCTGACCTCGCTCCCGAATTTACGAAACGTAATTTGCTCACTCCCAGCCACTCCTTTGTGCTGTCAGGAAGCGCAGCTGTCTACTTCTTAACAGGCAATTGTGTACGCGGTCTTCACCCATATCAAATAGCAATTGAGCTTATTATTGCGTGCGTGGGTTGATGAATGGCGGCGCATTTGTGTTGTTCGGGTACAGTGTTGTATGTAACGAGTTAGCGATTAAATGTTATTTCAATTTGCCATACAGGGAGCTACGGTCGTTTTGTTGGGGATAACATTAAACATATTATCTTTATGATTAATGATGATTCGGCTACGAGATAATGTGAAAAAATTGTTAATGCTAATTCCCCATTTACCAAACTGTCTTTTGTAGCAATAGAAATCACGTGGTCTCTTTAAAACTAACTTGTTAATTTTTTTTAATTTTATGAAATTAACATGAAGCAACAATTTTCTACATAAATTCAATTAATATTCATATTTATTTCATTTCCAATTAATTAAAATAAATAGGTTGATTACTTAATTTATACACACTTCGAGAAAAATTTCACAACACGAATTTTAATGTCTTAAAACCTTAAAATTATTTGATTAATTAATTTTATGAATTACTTCATTATCCATCTGGCAACTTATTTTGTACCATTTATCTATTTTTAATATGTTGCTTTATACTGTACTTTATTTTTCTATGTTCTACTTTATCTTGATCTATTCACGATACTACACCATGTAAAAATAACGTGAACTTACAACTACATGCAACAACGTCAACAGGCTGAATCTCTAAAAGCCTGTTATGCAAAAAAAAATCGAATCACACAGTAGGTTAGTAAAAGTAAAGTAAACCGTGCTCATTATGTATATTTCTTTTCCTACGAGCGGTGGGTGTAGCCAAGCGACGGCACTGAAGAGCTGGCACCCTCCTCGGCGACCCACTTTCCCTTTCACTACAATTTCTAGTTTTTCATACTTTAAGGAGTGTTTTGAAACGAACTACTGAGCGTACAAATTTTTTGCTCCGCCGTATTGTGTTTGTGAAGCAAAACATTCGATTTGCGACGTTAGAAAACTTGTGCTCGTTAGTTATGTATGAATATACTGAAAAACCATTGCATTTGTATAATTTTATCGAGTTTATGGTCCATGGAATAATAGTTAAAGTTGAGGTTAATTAAGTAACGATCGCATTATCAGAGTTCTCAGTGAACTGTCGTAAACCATCTCATAGCACCAGTGGAAAGCTTAGCTAAGGCGTTAACGGGAATTTTAGTAATTCTTATTAAAACTACTTATATTTTCTCTTTTTATTGATCAAACTTTATTTTTACGTACTTTGAAATAGTTTTGATATGTAAATTCATCAATAAAAAAATAAAGTGCTGCTCATTCGAAGAAGGTTTTAAGTGCCGATGCTTCTAAGTGATCGCTACATCTCTAGTGCTGCGTGACGTCACGCCGCGTGTTCGAGGGCCAGCCGGCACGCCAACTAGGCCACTGGGGCTCAGCATTGACAACACTGTCAACACTGACCCTCAACCGACGCTGTGCTCGCTCCTCTGGCGTCAGCACAATTGGTCGAACCGAGCTGGCCGGTCGCTTTTTAGGTTGTTTTCTTTCTTTTGTGTATAGGCTGGCAAATAAATGTGTTAAGGGCACTTGATCAACGACCAACGCTTCAGACAGATCTGCGATTTAATTAAAAATATTAGTTATATGTGTCATGTTTTCTTTTCAAAAGTAATGATAAAATATTATTATTATGCATCATACTATTGCATGCCGATATTTATGCTGATATTTATTATTGTAAATGTGCAAATATTGCAATAGTATAGTCATTAATTCCAAATAAGTTCCTTATTATGATTACGAGTCTTTCAGATTATTACATAATTTCGTTTTCATTCATAGAACATCGCAAATGTATGTTTTTTATACGACAAAGAAAAATGTTAATGATTCCACGTCGATTATAATTCCTTCAATTTTATCTACAAAATAAGTTAAAGCAGCAAACTGAGCAGCGAGCTATCTATATAGGCCAACTGCGGACATTTAATAGGTCATGGCCGGTACTGTTTTCAGGGTAATCTATTACTGAACGAGTAGATTTATTTTATCGATCATGATTTCAATTTGAAATGGTCGTGAGTGTCCCATTCATGTAAAAAAAAATTATAACACTTAATCTAAATATTCAATTTGATTAGATTTAGAATAGAATTGTGGTGAGTTATTTGAAATAATTTCTTTTCTTTAATAATCCGGATCACATTTTCAAATTTTAATAAATTGTATTTACATTAGATTAATATTTCTTAGAATGGTCAAGGCGAACCCCCAGGGGATCACGGAGATCAGACGGGGATTCACATTGGCGTGATTATAAAGTTGATTGTTGATTGGTATTTTATCAAAGTATATTTTTAAACCATACTAAGTATATAATTGTAATAATTATTTTAATAAATAGGACACATGAAAATATACAGTTTTCTTTTATATCTTCGAATTAAGGGTCGGGACTCGACCGTGACATATTTTAGGAGTTTTGAGAATGTAATAAGAATGTAGGACCAGTATGTCTACTGAAAACACCAAAATTTAAATGTGATCTACTAGAAAAATTATCAGGAAAATCTGCATTGGATAAAGGTTTACTCGTAATAAATGTCATTAAAGTATCACCCTTCATATATTACGCAAGAAAAAAATATTCGGAGTATTTTTTTGCGGAATAAATCATTTTAGTGTTTAGTTATTAAAGCAAAAAAAAAAGAATTTGTGGTAATTCGGTCAAAAAATCCTTGCGCTACAAGATTTCGTAGCGCGTAGCACGTGTTGTTAGTTTGTTGAATATTATCGCATTATAGCGAATATTATGAGGCAAAGTTAGTTTTCGAACAGTGCTCAGTTACCCGGACTGCGTTACCGATACGTCGCTACGTGATCAAACGTATCGAATCAATCATACTCCAATGGCTGTTGGATACGTAGTTAATCACGTAGGCGCTCATCGAGCGAGCTCTGTTTGCGCTACGATCCCTCTCGCCCTGATTGACGGGTACGTCGTTACCTTTGCAGCTATTTGTGACGTTGGCACGGATCACTGGACGACTGAACGTAACTCCCGATATACAACAATTATTATTGCATTAAATAGTTATGCACGACTTAAGAATTATCAAATACTACAATGACTGCCTCCGTGGCGCAGTGGTTAACCGCATGCCTTGTTACACAGAGGTCCAAGTTTACTTCTGGAGTCGTCACAATTATAATGAAATCTGGACGGTGGTAGGGTTTTTTCAAACCAGTCTCAATGTCAATCTGTCACTATAACAGCATTGTTGTGTTCCTGTAAATGTATACGAGAGAGCCAGAAGTTTTTGGGCGAACTTCACTTCACTTTCCAGCGACGTAATTTTTAAACAAATTTTTTTATTATTTTGTTCATATACATGAACACACAATGTAAAAAAGAAAAGAAATACAAAAACGCAACAAAAACCACAGTTGGTTATACTTTGCGCCGTAAAAACTATATTATTATTACTTAAGTGTAAATGGCTTAACTTTTTCATTAAAATTCAAAAAAATATAGTCAGTTGGCTGCTAGTTTGTTCGTGCCCAATCTCGAAACGGACATGCTTTAGGTTATGAGGGCGTAAGTGAGCCCCTTACGACCTTTGGACGACTGCCAACCTCATACGCGGGTTGCATGCAAGGTCAGACACAACTAATTGTGACTTAGGACATATACTAAATTAATTTCTCAGCTAAAAATAGCTTTACTGCAGATTAATGCAGCAGTACGGTTGATTTGGTTGAGCAAGGAATGATCTGCATTAAAAGTTTAAAAGATAATGTATGTTGCCTTCAGTTGTTAACAAAGATACCTTCGTTATTCTTAAGAAGTTATTTCCGAAAATCTTGCACCACAAAAATTTCTTAATAAAATTAAATGTGTATTGATCTTGTTTGGCTATAAATATTATTGCCATAATAATTATTATTAAAATAAAATTCATCAATTCACGTTTTTTCTGTTGATGTTTATAGCACCCAAAATATCAAGAAAATTCCTTTTAAGTATTGCATATAAGCTGATTATTATTATTATAATTATAAACATGGTAGTAATATAATATTAACATTCTTTTTAAACGATTAGCTAGTACTGAATACAAAGCTCATTCAATATTTTTTAAATCTAATTAATAATAATACTAATGAAAATCATTTGTGGATATATACGAAGAAGTTTTAAAACTAAGCTATGATTCTATATTTTCTGTTTCTTTTATTTGGAACAATTCTGCTTGTGACCTTCAGTGAAACAGTAGTAGGGTACTTACAACCTCTCTCTATTCATGGTGGTATAAAAGAAAAAGAAAGAAAGTAATTATTACACGACTAAAAGCAGAACATCGCGATTCCGTGTAAAAATTGTGGGTCTAAGAATATATTTCTGTTTATTTAAATTAAATAATGTTACACAAAATGTATTGTTAAACTTGCAGTATACTTAAAAATGTACTTCTAGACAATTTTGATTTAAGGCAAGTTGTGCTCCTTTGTGATCGCTTTAACGGATTAAAATATTTGAGTTTATTAATACAGGCATAAATTATTCGCGCTTTTATATTGCAGTTACACGGAGGTCTACACTTCTCAATTATTTCTCCACAAATTAAGAACATGATCCATAAATAAAAGCAAACGATACATTTCATGTTAAACATTAAACATGTGAGAAGACTTACCGAGCTTGGAGATTGGATACAAACAAGAGCCTGTCAAATAACCCTACACATATACACAGCCTAAACAAGGGCCTATTAAATAACCTTACATATACTAAGAACAGTTTTTTTTTTATCGGAAATGGGTTAACAGTTGTCCTCAACTTCACCTCATGTTAAGTGATGATGCGTTAGTAAATGATAAATCGTGCTCGTTCTGAGTATTCTGGCTCACAGATGTTGCCGGAACACAGCAATGTTGTTAAGACGGCAAATTGACATTGAGATCGGTAGCTTGAAAAAACCTCACTACCATCCAAACTCCACTACTCATGTAGAGCTGAAATTGAACCTGTTACCTCCGAGTTATTAGGCAAGCGTTAAACTACTACGCCAGGGAATCAGGTAAACAGAAAGATGACAATTCGGCAAACATTATCTTATCCTTAAATATTATTTAAAAAACAATAGTTAAGTATTTCCGAACCATCCTAGCGAAATCCACGATGTTCCACTGCTGCCATTAAATCTTATTCAGTCACTAGTCACAATCCGTTTATACTATAGACCACAAAGTTAAGGCGCAGTGCGGACACTCCACGCCAAGGCCGTTCGATGTCAGCGCATCAAGTTTTGTAAATGTTACGGGCCAAATTTTTATACTTTTCAAAATAGTCATACTTTATTTCTTGAGGTCTAACCGTGATAATTATAAACAAATTATGCATAAGATTAATCATTTACGTAAATTATGAAAATTATTAAATGTTATTTAAAATAATTTGATAGTTTAACGTAAGTACTCGTAATTTGACGTACGGCATCATCCAGGCTTTATGTTAACCTTTCCTAAGCATTGCGCTGAGTGATATTGTTTTTGTCTAACAGCATTAAAACTATTGTTTTGTATATAATATATACATAACTCTATATCTATTTCATATTTATGGAAGTCGTATTAGACAATGTAATAAAGAAGTTTTCGGCTATTTACCTATTCTAAAATTACAAAGATAATTATATATAAAAGTATGTATTTATGTGCCACAATATAATATCTGTCCATTTAAAATTAGTAAATCATTGAAAGACAAAACCTTTTTTTCGTTCAAGGCAAATATGTCATTTATATCCTTCTGGAATAGTCTAGTAGAGAATGTCCATAGTCATTAAGTCCTTTTTAAAACTTTAGAGTATGCCAAAACGTTTTTAACACTAGATTTACCGGATCTATCTTTTTGTCGGACCAACCCAAGATAAAAGGTTCCGTATATGCCTTAGACTTTTTTATTTTTTTATACTGCCTCTGGCAGCATTGTTCTATACATTTTATAGCAACACAGTAAAAATAACAACACAGTAATGCACAAAATTACCACAGACTCGAAAAGAAAACTATAAAAATGTTTCGGTAAATCTAGTGTTAAATAAATAAAAACTTGTAACGTTAAAAAGGTTTTTTTCACTTTAGGTACTTTAACAAAATTACTATCTCATTTTCATAAAGTTTCGGTTACTATCGCGATGCGAACAGCGGTTAGTGGTCGTAGCTACTCCGGCAAGGTACCGCTCTGCAGCGGCTGCGCTCAGCCCAAACGAGCATTTCCATCGGAGCCACTTGAAAATTTGCATGTGTCACGCTATACGTTCATTTGTTACGCGATGTTTTTGGAGCGTTTCCAAAGGCGCCCGATGTTGTGAAAGTGGATGCGGAGTTTAGTTATCGAAGTATTAATTACTACGGGGAGAATGAAAACTTCTTTTTTTTCCTCGCTTATATTACTACCCTACTTGACGTTATGCCATTTTGTTTATTTTATTGTTGTTATTGTAAGTTATCACTGTAATGTTTTCTTGCTTTCATACTATACGTAATTGCAATACCTTATATAAGGTTTTCAATTAAACTCAACATCGTTAATGTTTTACTGCAAGATGTTTTGGTTGCCTGCTTACAGTCTTCGGGATGCGCCGAAATCCCTAAAATCCGTCTATCGCTAAGAATGACCACCGAGGGGTTCTTGTGTACAAAACTCCTAAAGGTTGAAACACACATTACAAAAATTACTGAATAACACACTCCTTTAATGAATTTTCTTACAGCGGGGTAAATATACGTGCTGATAGGAAAAGTATGCATATATGTTTCACATCAAATGACTGTGGTATAATATAGGCAATTTTTTTTCGGAGGCTGAACGAGCTTTCTATTAGAGTTAATTCTTTAAATCAGTATACTTACTTAAGAGCGAAATGATTAAATAATTGGAACATTAATCGCACAATATGCACATTCTTTTGCAGCTTTTCATAGTGCACAATTTCGTAAACAACCTTGTACTTACGACGTGATAACACCAGCTGCAAACATACATCCATTTCCCCGCGCCTCAACGGGGCCGTACGATAACTCTCACCGGCGAAAGGAAGTGCAACGTATAACTAGGCGATAGCGCGATAGTGACGCTGGTAATTGTCTCCTCGCGTGCCGATAATCGGGGCTCAACTGGACTGATTTATTGACCCGTTTGTACTCTTTACTATCGTCGCTCGTCATCTAATTAGTTGGGGATTAAATGCCGAATTAGTAGACTGTCCAATCGCTGGCTTGCAAAATATATCTCCCTTCCCTCTCCCCCACCATGACAAAGGTATCAGTTAATAGCGAAGACGCTGTATGTGACTATCAGTCGCCAAGATTAGTCTTCAATATAGTCAATAAGAGAAGCTGAACATTTAATACAATTGGCGAGGTTTAAACTATAACTAATGTCCTACAAACAAGGAAGCAAAATCATAATAAAAACTTAGCCGTCTGTGTAATTATGTTCATTATTCAAGGACGTTACAAACAAAACATCACATGGCTAAATGTATATAATTAGGACGTGCGTACTAGATCGAAATAGAAGTTTTCCACAAAGAAGCATAGTATTAATCGTATTATCTGTTTGCTTTAATTGAAAGCCTGTGTATTGCATAACATCATAGGAAAGTCTATATTTGGGTTAAATGGCAGCACACCAACTTTCGACAACGATTTCCTGTGCTCTTCTATGTATTTTAGAAATATCGCTAAAATAATGCGATCTTATGACAACTATTTTTATTTAGAACTTTTTTCCCTTTTTTGCTAGCTAATGACGTAGTGTTGTTTTTTACATTACGTAAATAGATATTATTTTTTTTTTCTCTAAGTAAATTTTTTTTCTTTACCTTTCTTTTATTGTTTGTTGAAAGGACTTCATTGCTTGTTAGCCATTTAACCCTTTAATGTATAATATTGCCTTTAGTGTTCAAATCAGTTTCAAATCGCTTTATCCAAAAACCTGTGTATGTGTGCCGAAGAAAAGATGTTGCCAGACTGTGTAGTGCCAACAGTCAAACATGGTGGAGGCTTTATTATGGTCTAGGGGTGTTTCTCTGGCTATGGGACCGGAGATTTGGTTAAAATTGAAGGAATAATGAAAAAGGAGCAGTACAAAGAGATACTG